>JAREIK010000435.1:1395249-1424563 GCA_029783825.1 Sapria himalayana
GATTTTCACCGATAAAACTTGAGTGAAACCTATGTTAATTATGCGAGTAAGACACTTACGAAGTTAAGTATATTTACTTACAAACAACACCAATCACTAGTCTTTATGACAATAGAAGCTACATAATAAGAGTGTACATATAAAATAACCATCAAGGTATGAGATTATGAATTACTCTCATATAGAGAAGAATTATTATTATTGTGATGATGTATAAAATGAATAACTATGAGGGTGTCATCATTAGGATGGGTTCAATGGTGACAACCTCTTTGAATAATGTTAGGTCAAGGAGCCAATGGATGGAACCCCAAGCTTCATTATCTATCCAACATAATATATGTCTAGCTACTTAATAATATCAGATAGATTAAATAAATAAACTATAAACCGAAGATTGTCTAGTATTCATTTTTCTAAAAATAGGTAATCTCATAGTTTAATAATTAAACTCCCAATACAATCCCTGAAAGATTAATATCTAGATGAAAGTCTATTATACTACTTGTATGACCCATACACTTTTGGATCACAATTAATGAGATACTCTCATTAATGAGCTTTAGAGATATCACCTAACTAAAAAAATTATTTGGCATAACAAAGTCATGACAAGTTTTTTGCACTATTGTAGGGAATTATTTAGATTGGTTAGTTAATACGAGTTGACATAATTATTCTTGTAGAAGGATATTTTATTTTTAATAGGTTAGATAGTGTTAAATTTCATAAAAATTTCTAGATCTAAAAGCTAAATTTTGTTAACTTATTTTAAAGTGGATACATGTATTTGGTTTTGTTTGTATTTTGTATTATATTTTCTTTTTTCTTTTTTTAACACCCTTTGATGG
Source organism: Sapria himalayana (assembly GCA_029783825.1). Classification (NCBI taxonomy): domain Eukaryota; kingdom Viridiplantae; phylum Streptophyta; class Magnoliopsida; order Malpighiales; family Rafflesiaceae; genus Sapria; species Sapria himalayana. The sequence goes on from JAREIK010000435.1 coordinate 1,396,101, forward strand.
CTCTAGGATTGAGCTAACACTTATGGACCTTGAAATCAAAAGAACTAGAAGAACTTTTTCCAAACAAATAGCTGATAAGAATAATATGGAGGGCACTTGAAGTAATAGAGAGATCCAATGAGGTAATGGTCAAGTTGTTCAATAGTCCATCCACTATCATACTTTAATAGATAATTGGAAGCATATAGTAATGGACAATTAATCTAGGATTCATTTGCAACCAGTTGAAGCTAATTACTTTAAATTGAAAAATAAGTCTAATAGATATGATTAAGTAGCACCAATATTGCGAAAGAGCATTATAGACCCTAATCGATATGTCACATTATTTTTGGAGTTATGTGACATTGTGAAACTAATGAAGTTAGCCTAGAAACAATAAGGTTGTGCTTATTTCCATTTTCATAAAGTAGTAAGGCATGAAGTTGGTTCCAATTTTTACTATAAGGCTCCATTAATAGTTTGGATGAATTAGTGAGAGCTTTTCTCACTAAATTCTTCTCACCTCAAATTATTTATGAACTATGAAGCAAGATAAGTTAATTCCAACAAGATGAGCACGAGAACTTATATGATGCTTAGAATCATTTTAAGAAGTTATTGAGGAGATATCCTCAATATAGATTTGAGTTGTGGTTCCAAGCCCAAACCTTCTGCAAAGGATTGAACTACATGAAAAGGTGCATAGTTGATGTGACTATTGGAGGCTCTATTAAATAAATCACCAGAGGCGGCATATAATATGTTTGAAGAGCTAGCAAAATATAACTACCAAACTACAAAGGATCATTCATTTGGGAGAAAATAAGCTAGAGGGTAGGAGTTGGATAAGTTCACCACCATCAAAGCAAATATAGAAGATCTATTGAGAAAGTTCGATGCCTAAGAAGAAAAGGGAAAAATAATAGGGAAGATCGTTACTTTACATCCATATGAATTAGTAAACTCAAATCTCATTTATCAAATGGAAAAGACCAATCAAATATATAGCAAAGGTATATGTTTTGACCCAATAACAATATCCCAACAAATTAAATTATAAATGTGAGAAATCGAGATAAATTTTTATATGAAGGCTATTGTAGTGGGATACAACATATTGGAAAAACCTTTTAAAAATATTAGGTATAATGTGATGAACTACACTAATCAAGAAAGCTCTAATTTTAAGTTCTAAATGTCACAAAGTAAAGAGAAGCTAATTGTGCATGATGGGGTGCAAGTTATTATAGCAAAACTATATAAAAACAATAATGACCAAGATACTCGAATAAGGGTGCTTGAAGCAAGGATGAATGAAATGAATTCAGTGATAATGAACATAGAGTATCGTGTTGGTCAGTTGACATTATTAATAAATGGAGGATGAGTAGATAAACTATCAAGTGATACGAAAATTAATTCAAAGAATCATTCCTCAATATTGCTTAGAAGTGGGAAAGATTTATCGAGGCACTCTAAGCAAAAGAATTATGTAATATTTGGGAGTGAAATATCATTACTCTTTCAAGAGTCATGTCTATGGAGCTAAAGGTTATTTTGAATAAAAGGATTCTAAACTTTTAGTGGGTAACAAGGCCACGACCTCCTCATGATAGTGGATCAACCTAAATTTCTCCAAGAAGTCACGACACCAAATGAAGAGAACTAGAACTAGAATCTTTTTTCACCCTCAATTTCTCTTCCCCTCTCTCTCACTCTCTCCCCTCCTCTCTTTCTCTCCTTTTTTCTACCACCCTCTCTCTCTCTACATCTTTCTCCCCCCTCCCCCTCCCCCTCCCCCTCCACTCTATCCCTTCATCTCTCTATTCCTCCTCTTCCTCTCCCTTTTCCTCCTTCTCTCCTTTCTTTTATTCTTCCCCTCCCTCTTTTTTTTCCTCCTTCCCTCCCCACCCCCCCCCCCTTTCTCCCTTCACCCCTTCTTTCTTGCCTCATGATTTTTAATCTTTTCCTCCCTCCCACTCACTTGCTCCATTCATCCCTCCCCCTCTCTCGCACTTTCCTTGCCTCCACCTTCTCTCCCTCCATTTTTTCTACCCCCTCTCTTTCTATCTCTTCATCTCTCTTTCTCTCCCTCCCTCTTTATTTCTATCTCACTCACTCTTCCTCCCTCCCTGCCACCATCTATCAATCTCTCTTCTCAATCTCTCTTTCTCTCTCTTTCTTCTCTCCCTCCTTCCTTCTCTTCCTATCAATATATATCTCATTCCCTACCCCTCTCACTCTATCCCTCCTTTCCTCCCTCTTCCTCCCCTAGCCTCTCTCTCTTTCTACCCACTCCCTCTCATGTGCTCTTTCCATCCCTTCCTCCCTCCCTTCATCTCTCTTTGCCTCTTTTCCCCTCTCTCCATGTCTCTCTCTCTCTCTATGTCTCTTTCCCCCTCTCTCTTCCTTTATCTCTCTTTCTCTCCCCCTCCCCCCCTCTATAACTCTCCATCATTGACCCTCCCTCCCTCTCTCTCTTTGTTTATTCCTTCTTTCCACCATCCCTCACTCTTCCTCCATCTCCATCATGTCTCTCCCTTCCCCCTCTCTCTTCCCACTGCCATCTCTATCTCATCCTTGTTCACTCTCTATCTCCCATTCGACTATCCCTCCCTCCCTCCCTTCTGCTCCATATCTCTTCTCTCAGTTCCTCTCTCTACCCCCCCCATCTATTTATCTCTATTTTCTTCTATCTTCTTCTCCCTCTCAATCCCTACATTCATTTATCTCTGACTCACACTTTCTCCCTCCCTCCCTCTCCCACACACACATACATATTGTACCCCCTTCACCCTCTCCCTCTCTCCGTCTCTATCTCTCTCTCTTCCCCCTTCTTCTCCCTATATCTCCCTCTCTCTTCCTATCTCTCTCTTCCCCTCCATCTCTCTCTCTCTCTCACTCCCTTCCACCCCATCTCTTTCCTTCTTCATCTCTCTCTCTTGCCTCCCTCTTTCTCTCCCTCCCTCCTTCACTTTCTCTCACTTACTCTATCCTCCACTCTCTCCATCTCATCCATCCATTTCTCTCTTTTTCTCTCTACCCCTTCCCTCTCTCCCCCTTTCTTCCACTCCCCCTCTCATTCCCTTCCTTCCTCCTTCTCTCTCCATTTTTCCCTCTATCTTTTTTATATCTCTCACATTTCCTTCCTCCCTACATCTTCCTCCCTCTCTCTATCTTTTTGTCTCTCTCTCTCTCTCCATCTTCATCCCTCTTTCCCTCTCGCTATCTCTCTCTCTTTCTCTCCATCTTTCTCACTCACACACACACTCTCTCCCTCCTTCTAACCATATCTATCTTTCCCCTACTATCTCTCTCCATCCCTTCTCTCTCTCTAACTCTCTCACTCTCCTCCCTCCCTCTCTATCTTTCTCTCTCTTCGAATTTCTCTCACCCATTTCACTCTCTCTCCCTCACTCTCCCTCCCCCCTCTCTCTCCCTCTCTATCCCTCTCTTTTTCCATGCCCCTCTCTCTCTCCTAGCCTCTTTCTCCCTCCCTCTTTCTCAGCTCCTTCTCATTCCCTCTCTAACTCTCTTTCTCAAATGCCTTCTTATCTTTCTCTCGCCGCTCTCCATCTCTTTGTTTCTTCTCTCTTTCCCTCCCTCCCTCTTTATCTCTATGCCTCCATGCTTTCGCTCTCACAGAAACTTTCTCTCTCTTACTCACTCCACATCTCTCTCTCCCACCTTCGCTCTCTAACTCCCTTTCTCACTCACATCTCTCTCCCAACTTCGCTCTCTGCCTCCCTCTCTCCCTCTCCGACTCCCTCTCTCCCTCTCTGCCTCCCTCTCTTTCTCTCTGTCATTTTCCTCCTCATCTCTCTCCCCTCTATCTATTTCCTTCCCTCCATCTCTCTTTCTCTCCTTCCCTTGTAACTCCCCTCTCTCTCTTTCTCAACCCCTCCCCTTCTCTTCTTTCCTCCTGCTCTCTCTTCAGCCATCTTTCCCCTCTCTCCTTCCCTCCCCCTCTTTCTCCACCCCTCTTTCCCTCTCTCCCTTCATCTCTCCCATTCCCTCTATCCCGCTATCTCTATCCTTCCTTCCTTTATTCTCTCTCCTACATCCCTCTCATTCTCTTCCCTTGTTTCTCTCTCTTCCTCTCTTTTTCTAAATGCCTCATACACACTCTCTCTCTATGTCCCACCCTCCCTCCCTCCTTCTCTATCTATCTCTCTCTTCCCCTTCTCTATCTATCTCTCACCCTCTCTCTTCCCCTTTTCTATCTATCTCTCACTTGCTCTCTCTTTCTCTTTCACGCTCTCTCTTCCTCTATCACTTCTCATCTTTCTCCCTCCCTCTATCACTCCACCAACCTTCCTCCCTCACTTTCTCTCCCCCTCTCCCTCTCCCCTCCTTTCACACTCCCTCTCTCACTCTATCTATCTTTCTCTCTCCTCTCCTTTACTCTCTCCTTCTCTCCCTCTCCCTCATTTCTCTCAACCTACTCCATCTCTCCTACCCTTTCTATCTTTGTCCCTTCTTGTCACCCTCCTGCTCTTTATCGCTCCTTTCCTTCCTCTTTGTCTCTCTCCTCTACCCTCTCTCCCTCTCCCTATCTTTCTTCCTTCCCTATTTCTCCCCTTCCCTCCCTCCCTCCATGTCTCCCTCCCCCCTTTGTTTATCTTCCTCCCTCCTCCGCTCTCTCACTCCTTCCATTCCTTTGTTTCTCTCCTCCACCTTCTCTCCACCTATCTCTCTCTCTCTCTCTCTTCCATATCTTCCTCTTTCTCTTTCTCCCTCCCCATTCTCCCCTACCTTTCCTCCCTCTCTCTCTTACTAGATCTCTTCTCCCTCCCTCTCTTTCTCTCTCTTCCCCTTCCTCCCCCATTCTCTCTCTCTCTCTTACTCTTTCTCTCCCTCTTTATCTCTCTCTCTCTCCCTTCCTTACCCATCAATGTCTCTCTCCTCCATCTCCCTTCCTCCCTTCCACTATCTCTCTCTCCTCCCTCTCTTTACCTTTGTCCCTACCTCACATTCTCTCCCTCCTCTCTTCCTCTATCTTTCTTTCTCACTCTATCTCTCTCCATCTCACTCTCTTCCCTCTCCCACTCATTCCCTTTCTACCTTTATGTTTTCCCTCTCTCTCTCAGTTTCTTCCTCACTCACACACTCCCCCACTCTGTCTCCCCCTCCTTCCATCTCTCTCCCTTCATCTCTCTATCTCTCTCCTCTCACTCTCTCCCCCTCTCCCACTCATTCCCTCTCTACCTCTTTGACAATCTCTCTCTCTCCCTCCCCCTCCCACTTTCCCTCCCCCTGCACTCCCTCCATCTCTCCATCCCTCTCAATCTTTTTTAAAGTCTCTTTCTCTCACTCCCCATCTCTCTCCCTCATGCACTTTCTTTCTACCTAACACTTTCTCTCCCACTCCCTCCTTAAATATCTCTCTATGCATCTCTTTATTTATTTATTTTTTGTCCACCCTTCCTCCCTCTCTCATTCTCTTTCTTCTTCCCTCCCTCTCTCTTTCTCTCCCTTCTTCCCTCCCTCTCTCTTTCTCTTTCTTCTTCCCTCCCTCTCTCTTTCTCTCCCTTCTTCCCTCCCTCTCTCTTTCTCTCCCTTCTTCCCTCCCTCTCTCTTTCTCTTCCTTCTTCCCTCCCTCTCATTTCTTATTTCTACCCTTTCTTCCTCCCTCCATCTCTCTCACTATCTCTCTTCTTTCTTCCCTCCCTCTCTACCTCCTCTCACTCACACACAATGACACACTCACACACTCCCTCCATATCTCTTTCTATGTTTTCCTTAGCCTCTTTCTCTCCTCCCCTCTGTCTCACTTTTTCCTCCCCCCTCTCTCTCACTCTCTCACTTTCCTCTCTCCTCCTCTCTCTTCCTCCCTCCCTCCCCTTTCTCTCTCTCTCTTTCTCCCTCCCTTTCTCTTTCTCTCTCTCCCCCTCCCTCTCTCCCTCTCTTTCTCTCTATCTCTTTCGCCCCCTCTCACTCTATCCCTACCTTCCTCTTTCTTCCTTCCTCCCTCTATGTTCATCTATCTCTTTCCCCTTCCCTCTCTCTCTCCTATCCTCTGCTACATCTTTCCCATTATCTCTGTGCTACCTACATCTCTTCCATGCTCTCTTTCTCTCTCCCCTGCCTCCATTCGTCCCTACTCGCTCCCTCCCCATTTCCTTTTATTTGTCACCCTCCTACCCATTCCCCTACCTCTCTCTCTCTCTCACTCCCTCTCTCCCTTTCTATCTCTTTCTCTCTCCCTCCCTCCCTCTCTCTCTCCTCCCCCTTAATCTTTCCCTACCTTTCTTTCTCTCCCTGCCTCTATGTTCCTCCCACTCTTTTCTTCCCTCTTTCTCTCCCAGCTTCTCTCTCTCCAACTTTGTCTCATGTGCTACCTCCATCTCTCTCTCTTCCCTCACACTCACACACACACTCTCTCTCTCTCTCCCTTCTACCATTCTTTCTGATCTTTCCTTCCCTTTCCCCTCACTACCTCTCTCTTTTTCTATCTATGTCTCCTCTCTTGCTCATTCCCATCCTACCTCTCTTTCCCTCTCCCTTTTTCTATCTATGTCTCCTCTCTTGCTCATTCCCATCCTACCTCTCTTTCCCTCCCTCCCTCTCACTCTCTCCCACCCCTCTCCCTATTCATGTCCCATTGCCCTCCCTCCCTCATGACTTCTTTTTCTATATAGACTAAATCATTCTTTTTTGAATAGAGAATCACTACAAGTGCACATGTCATTCACGTAGTAAAAAAAGGTGGTCTCTGGTGATTCATCTAGAGAATCACTACATTTCCTCATCTCTGAGTAAAAAAGAGACTTCTTTACATGAACTAATAGCATTCACTTGTTTCTCACTATTAGCCTCACATATCCCCTTAATAGATTGTTAATTAACCCTTGGGATCTCACCTTCTCTGTGTCACTCAGAGGACATCTCATACATAAAGGTAAGATACAATGAGTTAAGGGCATTCAGTTCTAGCAAGGGGAGTAACTTAAATGCATACCAATCTATTATATATATCTTTTTGTTTAGGAAACTCTTACTGATTCTCACAGAAAAAAAATTGCTCAATAGTTAAATTGCTTCACCAAAAATTTTGAATGGATTGCAACCACATATGGACTATATATGGTGAAGAACAAGGTGATTGTGCCTTGCTAAATCATCAAATTCGTATGATTTGTTCTTGTTCAAATACAATACAACCATTAAATCATAAAAAAATAAGCAATCATTGTTCGGGTTCATACTTCTAACAAATGAAGTTTCGGATCCAAACAAAATGACTCAGAAAAATTATTCTATTATAGATCTATGCCTAAAAGAAGAAAGAAAAATCAAGCAGTGCTGTCAGCTACCTGTCACCTGGGTCATATCTCGAACCTCTTTTTCGAAAAAGAATTCAATTTTATACAGTATGTGCAAGTCCTAGCTTCTAGGTTTTTTTTTTGTAAAAATCCAGAATGATCAGCCTAACTTTGAATTCTTTGTCATGACCTTCATATCTCTTTTTCTCTCATTTCACTATCAATATTAATTTCTAATTTCATGACCAAATTTATTGTCACGACCAAATGTTAATGTCACGACCAAAACATGTTGTCATGACCAAATGTTGATGTCATGATCAAATTCTATTGTCATGATCAAATTTATTATCACGACCAAATATTTATGTCACGACCAAATATTAATGTCATGACCATTTATGATATCTCGACTAAGTTCTTTTGTCATGACTAAAAATTGTTATCATGATCAAGTCTATTGTCATGATGAATTTCAGAAGTCACGAACAAATCTATTATCATAACCAAATTTTGCTATCACGATCAACTTTGTCTTTCTTCCTTCCTAATGGTCATGATATCATTTACTAGTTGTGACTTGATTTTAGTTATTCTTCCAATTTTTGTCGTAATAGAGTTGCTTTTGTCATGATACAATTGACTTAACTAATTTCCTAGATTACTACTGTCATTTTTCTTCTTTTAGCTAGAAACCTACAAAACTATGAAAAGAATATATTTTCTAACCTTTAGCCATGAAATTTGTCTTCTAAACATGAAAACATGACAGAAAAATAAACTACCACATCAATAACTTTTTGGCTCATCGCCTCTCTCCCTCCCTCTCTATCTCTCTCTCCCTCCTCCCTTTTTCTCCTACACTATCTCCCTCATTCTCACTCTCCATATACCTCTCTCCTATGATCCCTCTCTACCTACCTCCTTGTCTCTCTCTTTGTCTATCTCCCTCCTATCCCTCTCTCTCTAAATGTTTCTCTCTCTCTCTCTCCATGTCTATATTCCTCCATTTGTCTATCTCTCTCATTCCCTCCCATCTTTCTCCACCTCATTTCCTCTTCCCTTCCCTCTCTCTCTCTCCACCCCTCTCCCCCATCTCTCTCATTCCCTCTCCCTCCCCTCTCTTCACCCCTTCCACCCCCCCCCCTTTCCACTCCCTCCCTTCTCCTCTCTCTCCTTCCCTCCCTTACTTTTTTTCCCTACCTCTCTCTATTTCTCTCCCACTATCTCGCTCTTTCTCACTCTCTCTACCCACCCTCCCTCACTCTTTGCATCCCTCCCTCTCTCTCTCTCTCTTTCACCACCGCTCTCTCTCCCCTCTCTCAATCTTTCTACCTTTCTCTCTCTCTTTCTCCCCTCTCTCTTTCTCCATACCTTTCTCCCCCCCATGTCTCTTCATGCCCCCAACCCATCTCTCTTTATCTCTCCATCACTCTATCTCTTTCTCCCTTCCTCTCTAATCTCTCTCTCCCTTCCATCACTCTCTCTCTATATTTTCCTACCACCCTCCCTCACTCTTTCTCACTATCTCTATACCTCCCTCACTCACTCTCTCTATCTCTCTCTTCCTACCTCCCTCTCTCTCTCTCTCTCATTCTTCCCCTCTCTCCCTCTCTTCCTACCCCTCCCTCCATCTCTTTCTCCCTCTCCCTTTTTCTCCATCTATCTCCCACCTTCATTTATCTTTTCCACCCTTTCTCCTTTTCTATCTACCTCCCTCCATTTGTCTATCTTCCGGCCTTCCCCTCTCTTTCACTCGTTCCCTCCCTCACTCTTTCCCACCTCCACCCTCTCTCAACCTTTCTCTCTATCCTCCCTCCCTCTTTCACCCCTTTCCTTCTTTCCTCTCTCTATCTCTCCCCTCACACTCTATCTTTTTCTCTCTCTCCCCCTCCTTCCCCTATCTATCTCTCCCTCTTTCCCTTCCTCTCTCTATCACTCTCCCTTCCTCACCCACCTATGTCTCCCACTTCCATCTCTTTCTCTACCTTCCTCTTTATCCCCCCCTCCATCCCTCCATTCCTCCCTCTCTCACTCTTTCTCCCTGACTTTCTCTTCCCTTCCCTCCATCACTTTCCCTCTGACTCTCTCTCTCTCTCCTTTCTACCACTCATTCTCTTTGTACATCTTTGTCTTCCCTCACTCATTTTTTTCATTCTATCTCTCTTCCTCCCTCCCTCCCTCCATCTCCTTCCATCTCTCTTTATCTCTTTCTTCTCTCTCCCTCTTTCCCTTTCATTGCACACCCTCTCTCACTCACTTCTTTTCTATCTATCTCTATCTTCCTCTCCCTATTTCTCAATCTCTCCCTCTATCACTCCCCATCTTCCTAGTCCCCTTCTTTCTTTCCCTCTTTCCATATCTCTTACTCCCCCTCTTTCCTTGTCTCTCTCTTTCATTTTATTTCCTCCTTCCATGTCTTTCTCTATCTCAAAATCAATCTATCTCTTTCCCTCACTTCCTCTTCAACCCTTTCCATCCCTTCCTCTCTCTCCCCCTCCCTTCTTCCCTCCCTCCCTCTTCCCCTCCCTTCTTTTCTTTCTCCCTCTCCCTACCTCTCCCCCTCCCTTCCTCTTTCAATCTCTTTCTCCCTCCCACCCTTTCTCCCTCTCTCAATCTTTCTTTCTCCCTCCCTCCCTCCATTGATCCCTTTCTCACATTCACACACACTTTATCCCTCCCTCCCTTCATATCTCTCTTTTTTCCTCTACTTCTTTCCCTCTTTCTCTCTCTTCCTCCCCTCTCTCTCATGTACTCACTCTTCTCCCTACCTCCCTTTATATGCCCCTCTCTCTCCCCTCCCCCTCTTTCTCTCCTAGATTTCTCTCTCTCTCTCTCTCCATCTCATGTACTACCTTCATCTTTTCCTCTCCCTCTCTCTCCCCCACCCTTCCATTCCCCCTCTTTCCCCTCCCATACTTCTTATATCTTTCTCCCTCCTCCCTCCCTCCCTCTCTCTCTCTCTCATTATCTCATTGCTCATTCCCTCCTTGCCATTCATTTTCTCCCTCCCTTCCTCTCTCTCTCTCCCCCTCGCCCTTTCCATGTCTTTTTTCTCTCCCTCCCTCTCTTGCTCTCTCTCCCCTTTCCTCCCTCTCTCTCACTCTCTCCTCCCTAGTCCCGCTCTCTCCTCCCTAGTCCCCCTGTCTTTCTTCTCCCTATCTTTTTGATTCTCTCCCTCTCTCACCTCCCCCCCTTCCTCTCTCTTCCTTTATCCCACATCTCTGACTCTCTCTCACTTTCTACCCCATCTTTCTCTCTTCCTTCCTCCCCCATCTCCCTCTCCATCTTTCTCTCTCTCTCTCTCTCCCTCTCTCATTCATCTCTTTCTACCCCACTCTATATCACCCTTTCTCCATCTTTGTTCCTCCATCTCTCTCACTCTCCCTCTCTCCTGCCTTCACACTCTCTCCCTACCTCTTTCTTTATCTATCTTTTCCTTTATTTTTCGCACTTTCTCTCCCTCTATCACTCCCCATTTCTCTCCCTTGTTTATCACTCCCCCTCCCTCCCTTTCTCCCCCCCCCCCCCCCCCATCACTCCCTTTGCATCTAATGCAGAAGAAATAAACTTTATCCCCATTATCAAATAGGATACTAAATATTTTATTTTGAATGTGATAATTTCTAAGAATTCTCATCATGCACTCATATATGATAAGGTCATTATGAGGATGAAGAATCTCATAAAATTTTAAAATCATTTTATTAATTTTTGTGTTGAATATACATAGTGAGTGCTAAGGCATATAAATAATGCATCGTAATGACTAGACCAAATATAAGACATCACGAATATCTCTCCACTATATTGCCTAAATTCATTTATTACTATTTATTTTTAATTTATAATATTTAAGTATGTCTTTTATACATATTGACCTAAGAATTTTACTATAAGTAGACTAAAAGTAGGTTTGCATGATACTGACAACTCTAAAATCCTCCAAAATTCTAATCAAAAGACTCATTATGATAATCAGTTTGGTCATGCTTTCCCTCTCTAAATCATTACAGTATATGAATGGGGTGAAAAAAACTAAACTAGATCTAACTTCAAAGACCCCACCACTCATGCTCAATTGAGTTTGCATGGGATCTAATACACCATATTTTTTGGTGCATTGATCTGCATTTTTTTATAGTGGCTTATGCCACCTGTATTCCTCTGTGTGTGTGTGTGTGTGTGTGTGTGTGTGTGTTATAATGTATACATTGTGCCGATTTTTCATTGACACAATAACATTTTTATTTTTTATTTTATAATAGCGAGTCCAAACTATAAATTTTCTTCTAGTCTTTAATTTTTTAGGCATTTGAGTTTGGGTCAAGGCCATGAGAGAAAATATAGTTCTGGCTTTATACCTTTTTGTATGGTTATCATTATTATCTATATCTAAATTTATATTAATATCATTATAATTATACTCACTATTAGTCATTTTTTTAGTTTATGTTTTAAATAATATATGTATGGTAAAAAAACAAATAAAAATGTCCGGATTCTAGAGAGGAGAGAGATAAAGTCACAGTCCACACTCCACAGCAATAGGTAATGTAACACCAAGAGAAACTCCTACTTTTTTTAAGCTTTATAAAAAAAATTCTAATGTTTAAAGTTTAATACTTTCGAGTTTAAAGAGAGTGAGAGTAGAAGCAGAATAGAGGACCGGAAGAGTAGATAGTAGATGAGAGTAGAGAAAAGAGAGAGTTGAGAATGAGAAAAGAAATGAAAATGAAAAACACAAAAACTCATAATCTATATTTATAGAATTTTTTTAATAAATAATTATATTTTTTTTTATTTTTTTTTTTTGAATATTAAATTGGGCAAAAACCCAACGGCCATTGGATTTCTACCATAGCCATTGGAAAATTTTCTAATGGCCATGATTAAAAGATAATTTAATATTTAAACTTTTTTTGGTAAGTATCCATTACATTGTTCTAGACATCCAAAAAGGCTATCAGAAAGGTGGGGTGTGCAGCACATCTCATGCATGGTGCCTAAACGGCCAGACATGTGGTGCCTATCACCACGTACAAGTGGCAACCCTAATGATCCGCTATGTTTACATGGTAGGTTTCATTTAAAAACCCACCACATGTAAGTGGCATATTAATTTAAAAAAATCAATTATCAATTTAATAAAAAATGGGTCTCGGTGGGGTGGGTGTGGACCAAGTGGACTGCGCTTGCTTTTTGATCCACTATCCTGGTTCATAGTTATCGTGTTGGTGGGTAATGCCAATGGGTTGGGCATGGAAGTCATGCTTAGCCTGGCATGAGGCATGGCTACCTTTGGCCAACACAGCACAAGTTGTGTCTCTGGCTGGCACAACCTAGTTCCAAGCATGGTTCTGGACTGTGTCATGCTGAGCTATGCACAACTCAGTTGAGCTATGCCTTGTATCGTGCCCAGGCCACTCAGCCCACTTGACACTTCTATGTGATCATTTAAATTTGTTAAGATAAATATGGATATGATTCTATGATAATATTATAGTCACTAAGAATGTGACACATAGTAGAAATATTATGCTAATAAGTTAATAGGTCGATGATTGTGTATAAAAATTATACCAACTAATTAGTTGGAGTTTTGACCAAAAATAAACACATAAGCTTTGTGAGACTCAATATTCTAGGTCTTTATTAAATTTTCGAAAAATCTATTGATTTCATAATGAAATCAACCCATAATATCTTTATTTTTCAAGTCTACACAACATTATGAACTATAAAAATATATAAGAATATTCGATAGTTTGAACACCAAATAAACTTTTACATTAAAATAATTATTTGTCCCCAAGTAATAACTTCACCTTCCAAAAAAAAAGAAAAACAACATTAAATATACTAAATCAATTTCACATAATAGATACATTATCACAATATGAGAATAAATAATAAAAATAAAAATCATTATTGTGATAGAAGTGGCCAATATGATTTCTATTTAGAATTATATACCTTAAAGGTGAAATCCAAATTGAGCACTCAAATAATGGTAGAGAAATGAATGGCCTTTTTGAATATCCCCTTTATGTAGATAACTCATCTAATATCTTCATCAAAACATTATAAATAGCCTCATGCCTTTGCCCAACCAAATTTAGTATACCTTCAAAATATTTTATCGCAAAATACAAATATTTTTCATGTGAACAATAGTTTCCTAGTTCTTCCATTTATTAGTCCTTGTTACTTGTAGTTTCATCCGTATTCACTCACTTTTTCCTCCACTATTTTTTTCAAATTTGTTGCTGCCACCTTGTGCATAATTTCAAAAAATTTGGTGTTTCTCATCAATCCAATTACCAATACATATATCTAATTCCTTCCTCTAATAGTTTGTAGATCCAATCTTCAAACTTTGTTGTGTTGCAACAAAAGTCTTCTCTTTTTGGTGGAGACTCTATTTTAACATCATATTATACTTTTCAACTTCTTATGCTACTACTATTAGGGAATGGATCTCTCTTTTCAACTCTTCATTGTGTTGCTTTATATTCTAATACACATTTTTAATAATACACAAAATATTAAAGAATATACCATCATATGCAACTAAGAACTGCTTAATGTAGGATAGCTTATCTTCTTATGTTCCTCTCTCCTTTTTTTTTTTGGGTGTTAGCCACAATGAAGGATGGAGGTAGAGGTGTCAAATGGGCTGGGTCGACTTGGCCCAGTTCGATCTTAAGTGGCCCAACCTGGTCACCATTTCGTGCCTGCCCAGCACGACTTCATCACATCCAGCCCATTATGGCCCATCAGCCTGGCTATGATGAACCCGTGCTGGGTCGTATCTGGACAAGCCGGTTTTGGCCCATCCAGACCTTGTAGGAGGCTAGGTTTTTCACATTGGGCCAGGTTTGGGCTGGGCTTGGGCCTAGTTCGAGCCATTTTGAAAATATTTAATGATTTTAAACTAGAATATTAAAAATACTATAAAATTTAAATATTAATTATTTAATACTTAACTACTTAAATAGTTGATAGTTAATTATTAAATTAAAATTAATAAATACTTTTTAAATTTATATTTTATTAAATTAAATATAATCTTAAGTTTAGAATAATAAACAACTAGGATATAAAAACTAATAGTGTCTGAATAAATAAACCTAAGATAGTAATACAAACTCATGCAAATCAGAAACAATCAAGAACTAAGCTTCAAACTCAAAATATATGACAAAAAAAATAAAGAAAGACGATGTAAATCCAAAAAAGAAAAATAAAAATAAAAATATCATCAGCAGACATCATTACATCATATGATCAATAATGATTTAAGATAATTATCAATGTCTCAATCCGTCAATCATCATCAATCAACAAATCATCATCAATGTCACATGGATCATCATCAGCAACCAACTCCTCTACTTTTGTGTAGTGCCAGCATGATCCATGATATCCAAGCTTGAATCCTCCTTATCCTTCATGCATGCTAATGCCTCAACAATATATGGTCGTAATCTGGATATCTTATCTGAAATCACATTCACTGTAATAGAAAAAGCAAACTCCACTGCTATGCTCGACACCTGAGGAGTCAGTAGATTCTGTGTTATCTTATAACATATGATAGGTGGACTCATATAATTTTTACTAATATAGAATATCAAGATTCTTATTATTAAAATGTGATAGGATTGAGCAGTAATCAGTTTCTAATTACCGAGATATCTTGCTCCTATTCGATAGTCCACCTCATTGTTTTCTCCTCACTAAATGAAAGGAAAAGTCTTTGTTTCCTAATTAGGTATCCATGTCCGTACTCGATGTCTCATTACTACTACCACCATACCTAGTATCATAGTATATAAAAAGCTCAGTCAATTTCTCGTGAATGAACCCTTTAGGTTGGTCTTCCTAGTTCATGCACAAGGATATGTATATCAAAACATTCTCTACCCCTTCCACCTTAACCCTAAGGTCCATACAGGCAACCAGACAATAAAGAGATGGAATGATGAACTAGTACTTTAAGTACTTGATTTTCATCTCTACAACTATATCACTATGTGGTGGGTCATCTTGAAACTTTCTAAATATGCTAATAATGTTGCATATGCACCTGAGTGCAATGCAAGTCATGAGAGTATAAACTGACAAACACAAATTTGTTAGGTCATAAAAAATCTTCAAGAATTTCATAAATAAAATTTCTATAACTCAATCAGTGTTGTCAATAATAAGTTTTTTACTCTTACTATTGACGTAGTCGGATATCACGTATTCATATCCAACACATGACTCCAACATAATGTATATGTAATTCCAACAGTGTTTCATATCTGATTAGAATTTATTCTTCTTTAGACTCGTAGACAAACAAAGATTGCCGAACTTATGTTGTATGTGATGCATGCAAAAAGATTTTAGTGAGTTACATATATTTTCTAAAGCATTGGCACACACCTTCATCCCCACTTGTACTTTTAGGTTAATGATGTGGCACATGCATCTAACATGAAAAATCTTTCCTAATGGTTCTTCTATATTACTCCCAACAAACATGTTAATTACTACTTCATTATTAAATATATTATCAAATGTGATATTAAATATTTTATTTTAACTTTTAAATTCTATAAAGATTTTCATCATGCACTCAAAAATGACCAGGTCATCATGAGGATAGAGAATCTCAGAGAATCCTAATATTTTTTTATTTAGTGTCTATTTAGAATCTACATAGTGGGTGGCGAGACATGCATACGATGCATCGTCATGACTACTCCAGAAATCGGATGTCACGGACACCACTCCACTATAATCCCCAAATTTATGAATTATTATTTATTTTTCTAACTGATAATATTTTAGTATGTCGTTCCTAGATGTGGACTTAGGAATCCAATGATATCCATGATGAAAATAAGTCTGCTTGATACTTACTACCCTTGGATCCTATGAAAACCTAATCGAAAGACCCATTGTGATGATTAGTTTGGTCATACCTTCCCTCCCTAACTCATTGCGGTATATAAAGGAGGTAAACTTTGAGGTTGGATTGGATCCAGCCTCAAAGAACCCACCGATGAGTTAAGTTTGTTTAGGATTTAATGTATCATATTTTTTTGTGCATAGTTTGGCATACCTCTTTAAGGTGCCAAGACCCACACGAACTCTTACAGCTTAAAATTTTTTTATAATATTTGCACTGTGTAGATTCTTCTTCGGCACCCCTAACTTTTTTTTTGTTTTATTTTATTGAAGTGAGTCCAAACTACTGATTAACTATTAGTTTTTTGTTTTTTAGATCTTTGAGTCGAGGTGACTGGAGAAACCAAAGTTGCAACAGCCTAAGACCTTTTCATAGGGTTTTCATTATCTAAGTTATACTTAATTTCATTTTTATAATTAAAATTAATATTTATCATTTTTATTTTTTATTTTTTATTTTTTAGATTGGACTTAGGACTAGGAGAAGAAGATTTTAGAATTTAAAAATTAAAAAATAATTGATGTCCGCACCACACGCACACCACAATCCACATCATACCCGAGTCCTGAAAGGCGAAACTGAAAGCCGAAAGCAAGAGCCAAAGAGAGAGAAAATATGAGAGAGAGAGAGAGATTTATATTTTAAAAACATAAATATTTGATTGAGGAGGGAGGGGAGGGGGTTATAGATTTAAAACATTTATTATAAAAAAATTAATATTTTTGGATTTTTATTTTAATTTTTTAAATAAAAAATCGGGCAGAATCTTTATGGCCATCGAATTCTATTTAATAGCTGTTAGAGGCAAAATCCAATGGCTTAGATTTAAAAGTTTAAAATTTTTTTTGGAGCGTTGGATTAGTTTGACCATCAAACCGAAACGAATGGTCGTTGGTTCCATAAGCTTTAGCTTCTAGAACTATCGAGATCCAGCTGGAGGGCTGGGAAAAAAACTATGGGTTCAATCATGTTACGGGCCTGACAAAATTTCAGATCCGTCGAGCAAGGGATCAAGCGTCAAGGCATCGAGATTCAAGGTGGGGTGGGGTCGGGACATGATTCGATTAGTGTTGAAATTGTGTGCCCATGGGCCCTCGTACCTTGTCATGCCTGGCTCAACACATGGCCTAGTTGACCTAGGCACAGCACGACATGAGCCATGTCGTGAGCAGGCCTAGCACAGACATTGGCACGAGTATTGATTGTGCCAAGCTGGGCCAGGCACAGTCAAGTAGGGTAGTGCCTCAGGCCATGCCCGGGCTACCTAGCTCATTTGATACCTCTAGGATGGACATTCTTCCCAAATTTTAACTGGTCATTCTCCTTCTAGCATTGATATTTACCCTATTCTATCTAATTATATTTCTCTCTTATGCCCAATGATGTCAAGAAAGATGCCATCAAACACATTGAATAGACTTATTTATTAATAGGAACTTTCTCAGCTAAACACAATATAGTATGAAAGATTGTTGAATTACTTAGCTAAAAAATTCATTCTTTAGAAATCAAAATATTGATTTCTCCAAAATCTTTTAACATCAAAATTATAGCTAATGAGCATGGTGTATAGCAGAATTTATCTTTCTAAAATAATCATATAAATATGGAGAGTGGATAATATAAATGAGAAAATAAGATACAATCATACTTTACTCATGTTAATGAGTTCTCTCCTCAACAAATATGCACATGCACTCTTCGGCATTACCCTCCAAGTGGCCTTTCGATTCAAAAATAATTTAGAGGTAGTAAGATAATCTATTTGCCTATGAAAAGATGTGAAATTTATGCTATTTTTTGTCCCTAGGAATTCAAGTAGCTCTTTAATGATTCCCTTGTCAAAATGAACCCAAATCCCTCTCATGTAGCATGTCTTCTTTAGCCTATCCTTCAAATTTGTATATAACTTTTTCAAAACTAAGGTATTCCCTCATTCTTTATGTATAGAAAATAACATTCAATTCTAAATTTTGATGACATCCCCAAAGAAAGGAATGGATTCATTGAATCCAACCTCTTCAATAAACACTTTTTTGGATAACTTAGAATTCATCCATCTTTGCCTAATCTCTATAATGAAAGTCACCATGGGCATCATGGTTTTAGGTGGTATTTTTATAGTACTAGGTTTCTATCTCTCCTCTTTCTTTTTATGGCTCATCTTCATGACATTTATCTTTGATGATCTTCTTCCTTTCATTATATATCAACAAAATTAGAAGATGTATGATGGATTGTCATGGTGTCAGTAGAAAATTAGAGATT
Organism: Sapria himalayana; assembly: GCA_029783825.1. Classification (NCBI taxonomy): domain Eukaryota; kingdom Viridiplantae; phylum Streptophyta; class Magnoliopsida; order Malpighiales; family Rafflesiaceae; genus Sapria; species Sapria himalayana. The sequence goes on from JAREIK010000435.1 coordinate 1,414,581, forward strand.
TTTTTAGAGATTTGGGGGTTATGTATTTATAGTCATGACTTGGTAATTAAAGGTTGCAACTCTATGAGTTTGTGTTTCTTATGTAAATGAAAAATAATGGTATGTGTGAAAAACTATTATGCCACAACTTTAGGAAAATAATTATGAATAGTAATTAGTTTGAATATGGTATTCTTTTGTATGTGGGTGTTTTTAAGTGTAAATATATACATGTTTTTTTTATTTTCATAACAATCACATTTTATCACACTTGCAGTAAAAAAAGATTTTTGGGTTGCCTCCCAAGCTATGCTACATTTAACATGCATATTTATACCCTTAAAATTTCTCTCTCTATCAAATATCTCTTATATCCATACTAGCTTCTTAATATATTATTTTATTTTCTTTCTTTCTTACATATTCAGTATCATTAGTGGTTGATAGATGAATGATTTTTCTCTCTATCAAAAATAATTTGTCTGACTCTACTTTTTTATTTTCTCACTAGCTTTGATGTTGTAAAAAATCTTAGGTTCTGTTTGGTTTGATGTTTTTCTGTTTTCATTTTCCTATTTTACTTGTTTTCCCAGAAAAGCCATTTGAATGCTTGTTTTCATTTCCATTTTTGAGAAAACACGGGCTTGTTTTAAAGAAAATGAGAGAACGATAAAAAGTCATTCTCTCCCTTAGCCAGAGAATGCTCCAGCCCTCGTTCTCCATCTGATTTCGCATGCGATTCCTCCCCTGGGTCTGTGGTTGTGGGTCTGCTCGGCTCTCTTTTTGCTTCTGCTTGTCCGATCGACACCTCGTGTGCAATTCCTCCCTTGTGTCTATGGGTCTGCTCAGCTTCTTCTTGCTTTGCAGGTCTGAATGACGCATTCCTCTGTCATAGGTAACACTAAAACCGATCGAAAATGTGGGTTTTATGGTTTTATGATCTCACTTTTTTTGCTGCTATATTTGAGTGGTATTATGTTTTTCTGCTTCTTTATGATTTTGTTATTTTTGATTTCCTTGTTGATTTTTCTGTTTCTGCCCAATTGTCTCGGTTTGTCTATTTATTTTGTACTAAAATCGTGTTTCTGGTCCAATAATGGTTGAATCGGTTTCCCCCGTGAATCAAACCAAAATTCTCTACGTTTGTGCATATTACATGTTTGAAGAAATGCTTCAATCACTGGTTCTTTCTCAGACAATGTTTTAAGCCCGAGAAATTGCTAGATTGAACACACTCTTACAATAGTAGGCTTTTCTTTTTCTAGATAGATATATACATTATTGTATATATAGATAGATTGTATATATATACATCAGTATGCTCGATTTTTCTAGATACAATCACTGCATTATTGCTGAAGTTTCTACATTATTGCTGCAGCATTATTGATACAGATGTAGTCATCACTACTTCTTTGTTTGTTTGTATACATAGATAGATATATGCATATATCTTGTTCTCTTTTTCATGAATGAAAAAAACTGACGTTCACATTAGTATACTATTTCTCTGTTATTCAAGAACTGAATTATAAATGTGGTTCTAATAACAGGACTCATAACATTGTAAAAGTGGGTTCTTGTAACATTTTGTCTCCACTCGGTCAATTCACTTGTTCAGTCTCATTTGATCTGATTTTTTTGTAAAAATCATGTTTTTTTTAATGACATTTGCTATTTTTTGTAGCTCAATTTTACCTCGTAGACTTCGACTATCAAAATATTCCTGGATTTCTTGCCCCTTATCGAGGTCAAAGATATCACTTACGAGACTTTTGAGGCCAAGGCAGGCCACGTGGACGTCGAGAATTGTTCAACTATCGACATAGTTGCTTGCGTAATGTCATTAAGCGAAGTATTGGGGTACTAAAAGCAAGATTTTCAATTATGCAGCACATGCCTAGCTATCCATTGGAGAGGCATCATCTAATTCCTACAGTTTGTTGCACTTTACACAACTTTATTCAACGTCATCACGCATTAGATACATTATTCATGGAGTACAGTATAGAACAAATGCTGATGCGCAATGATGAAGTGGATGGTGCAGAGCAGGACCCAATTACAGTAGATGCGAGCCAAATAGCACAAATGGGACAAATTTGTGATGGCATAGCAGAACAAATGTGGAATGATTTTGATCAGAATCATGCATGAACTCTTTGATTTTTATTTTGTTAAAAATTATACATGACCTCTTTTGTCGATCATTTTGTTTAAAATCATGCATAAACTCTTTTGTGAATGATTTTGTTCAAAATCATGTTTAAACTCTTTTGTGAATGATTTTGTTCAGTTATGTATTATTTTTTTAAGTTTAATTTAACATATAAAAAATATATTTTATATTATACATACCTAACGCATCTTTCTGTTTTCATTTTCAGCAAAATATTTTCCAGCATATACACCAAATACATTCTCTGTTTTTCAAAAAATAGTTTGAAAACTAGAAAATGAATTCCAACAAATGAAAAACAGAAAATAGAAAATTTTTTCCAAACCAAATGCCACCTTAGCTTTTTCAATTTTATGCGCACACACCTCAACATTATTCTCCAATTCAGCTTATTCTTCATAAATAGTTAAGGAAGTAACTTCATGTTCCTATTCAAAATTTTTTATCACAATAATCTCCATACTAACCACGAAGATTTCATCATTATCTTCTTCTTCTTCTTCTTGAATAGTTTAGGTCATATATTTGATTTTCTCTACAATATTTTCTAACAAAATTATCTCCATTCTAGCCACTAAAATTTCATCCTTCGCTTTGTCCTCTTCTCCTTGAATAATTTGAGGTTGTATCTTTGATTTCTTCTTCTAGATTTTCAACCATAATTATTTCAACCTTAGCTAAAGGGATTCTTATGCAGTATTTTCTAACACATTAACTATTTTCTTTAACAACATATAAGGTAGTTATTACCATTGAGCACATCGCAATAGTGGTCCCCTCATAGTTGTTCCTTATATACATTTCCATCTAGAAAATAATTTATCTATGCTTGAGAATCATTCACAATCTCTTAGCTTTTAGATAATTTCATTAAATATCTTTGATGGTTATTTCATACGTACACTCTTATTCTTCATAGCATTAAACATCATAAATACTAAAATATTGACATGGTTTGTAAGTATTTGTAATTTATGCTTCATATGTATCATACTCACATAATTAACATCTGCTCCCCTTAAGTTTCATCAATGGAAACCATACAAATAAAAATAAATCATACTAATTGTGACCACCATGTGAATCACAACATACTCATGCAAGTTACAAGGATTGCATATCATCATCCTCTTCAATGATAAAGTAACTCAGACACAAAATGTGAACTTTTTGGAAGAATATTCTATATAATTTCTATCCCAAATGAGAACTTATTCTTTTAAGATGTGTACTATGGATTGGCATGTAAAAGTATATATACTTTTGGCTTCGTAAGCACTATGCTCATGATAATTAACTTACCCAAATTGTGAATTCCAATGTATAGACTTATCTATTGCATCATAGTCAGAAGAGCTATCACTTTCATCCTACCATATGTGTGAATGTGCCTCATGATTTGCCCACCACTATCCATCATAATAATCTCGCATAAACCTACTAAAAGTCAAAACCTAGTTTGAATTCTATAGAATCCGCATCCATTAATATCCATAAAATAAAGTAAATCAAATACATTCATCCATTCATTAAAAACCAAAGTCACATCACAAATCTCAATTTACGCAAACCCTAGACCCATGCTAATTTGGTATAAATTATTTGAATCCATCCTTGAGAAGATAGGTCTAAGAGGTGTGTTTCCAACTCTAGAAATTATTATTAATCTTACATCATTTATATGCTTCGGGAACCCTTAGGAAGTATGAAATTCACACAGAGGATTTATACTCGGGTAACTTATCATTACTCTAAGTAGAAATTCATGGCTTTTAAAAAAAGTCATTACTTCTACCTTCATCTCTTCGGCTTGAGGTAAAAACTTTAGAAAATGGTCATGACTCTAGTCTACATCTTGATTTTTTTTATTATACAAAGTTATAATGCTAGAAATGATCATGAAATGGGCTTAAAATTTATATAACACAAAGTTATGACATAATGAAGTAACCATAACTTTATTAATTTTTCAACTTATCATCCATAAAAGGTCATTGCACTATAATCTGGCCACGAAATGGTAAACAACTTCTTATTTTCTTATATAGTCATGGAACTATGTAAAAGTCACATCATTAAAAATGGCCTTTCTTGAGTTTTAAATGGGTAGGGTATTGAAAAATAATTATGGCCCAAAGAAAACCTCACTTGTGTTGATCATGGCCTTGACACTAGGAAGTAGACATGGTATATAATTTTTCCGTCATATCTCTCAAGTTTCCATGGCATTGTGGGTGGTCACGACATTATGGACAGCTACGATAATACCATTCTCTTCTTTCATATACCATGTTATCATGATGTTGCAAAGATATCACAGTTGTGGTGATTTGCTTGAGCTCATGGTTATGTATTCCTTTAAAGACAAGAGTCACATCCATAGAAATGACTATTCCCAAGTAATGTCCTTTTTATCTTTTAGTGTCCAAAAAGTCATGACTCTAAATAATTGTTACAACTGGGCATGAATAGTTATGGCATTGTAATATTTTGTAGCTCAAAAGTTATGGCTTTATAAAAAGGCCATGACTCTAACTCGAGACTACCAAGCTACATTAAAGATAAACCTATGGCACTTGGACATAGCAACAACTTTGAGCTCCAATGAGATACATTATTACTACGAAATAGAATTAATATCACAAATATTTAAATTTTATGAGATAAGTATAGCTACGACTCTATGATAATATTATAGTCACTAAGAATAAGTCACATAAAAGTAGAATTATGTTAACGTGTTATTAGGGTAATGTATAATAATTACCTCGACCAATTAGAAAGAGTTTTAGCCAAGAATGGGTGCCAAAACAATGTGAGACTCAATATTTTACAAGCTCTTCTAAATTTCTCCAAAACCCTATAGATTTTATGACTTATTTATCAAAACATGTCAAAATGCCAAAGTTATGGAATCAACACATAATATCTCAATTTCAAAGTCTACACATTATTATAAACCACAAAAATACATTAAAATATTCGGTTGTTTGAATACCAAACACCTCCCCCCCCCTCCCTCCCTCTCTCTCCCTCTCTCTCCCTCTCTCTCCCTCCCTCTCTATCCCTCCCTCTCCCTCCCTCCCTCCCTCTCCCTCCCTCCCTCTCCCTCCCTCCCTCTCCCTCCCTCCCCCTCCCTCCCTCCCTCCCTTCCACTCTTTCCTCACCCTCCCCTCACTCACTCTCTCTCTCTATCTCTCTCCATCCATTCCTTCCTCTCTCCCACCTCTCTCTCTCTCTCTCTCCCACATTCGTTCCCACCATTCTTCTTCCCCCTGCCACCAATCTTTCTTTCCTTCCCTTGCTCTCTCCTTTTTTTAGTCTCTCCCTCTCTCTCTCACTCCCTCCCTACTTCCCTCCATTTATTTCTACCCAACCTCTCTCAATATCTTTCTCCATGTATCAGTCCCCCTCTCATGATCTCACTCTTCTTCCCTCATTTCCTTTCCTTTCCTATCCCCCTTTCTCTCCATCCCTCCCTCGATCCCTTTCGTTTTCTCTCACACATCCCTCTTGCTTCTTTCTCTCTCTCTCTCTTTCACTTTATCCCTCCATCCCCCATATATCTCCCTTCATCCCTTGCTTTGTCTCTCTCTCTCACTCTTTCATTCTCTATCTCTCTCTATCCTTTTACTTTCCCTCCCTACCTCACTTTGTCACTCTTTGCCTTTCTCTCTCTCTCTTTCTCTTCCTCTCTCTCTTAATTTCACACACACGCTCTCCTTCCCTATATTTTTTCTCCCTTCTCTCTCTCTCTCTCTCTCCCTACTCTATCTTTCTCTCTCTCATTGTATCTTTCCCTCCCTCTCTTTCTCTGCTCTCTCTCTCTTCCTCCCACCCTCCCTAAATTTCTCTAATCTATCTCTATTTCCTTTCTTCTCACCATCCATTCCCTCCCTACATCCCTCTATTTCTATCTCTATTTCCTTTCTTCCCACCTACCATTCCTTTCCTCTCCCAACCACTCTCTCACCCCCTTCTTCTCTCATTATCCCTCCCTCCCTCTCTCAAATTCACTCTCATTCCCTCTCACTCTTCCTTCCTCTATCCCTCCCTTCCTCTTTTTTCAATACTCTCTCTCTCCCCCTCTCTTTTTCTCTCCCTCCCTTCCTCCCTCTTTCTCTCACCCTTTCTCTCTCTCTCTCTATTTGTATATCCCCCCTCTCTCTATTTGTATATCCCCCTCTCTTTCTCTCACATCCTTTCACAGTCTTTTCCCCTCTCTCTCCTAATCTCTCTGTCTCTCAATCTATATTGTCTCTTACCCACCCTTTTGATATTTTCCTCTCACACTTCTCTTTCTCTCTCTCTATCAATCTTTCCCTCCCTTGCTCACTTGCTGCGTTGCTCCCTCTCTCCCTCTAATTCTTTCTCACTCTCTCTATCTCTTGTTCCCCTCCCTCTCTTCCTTCTCTCTCTCTATCTTGCTCTCTCTTTCTTTCTCTCTCTCCCCCCTTCTTCTCTCACTCTCACTCTTCCATCCTTTATTTCTCTTTCTCCCACTTATCACTCACTTTGTTCCCCTGCTTTATCTCTCTCTCTCTCTCCGTCCCTCCCCCCCTCTCTCTCCCTCCTTTTTATCTTTCCCTCTCTCACTGTCCCTCCTCATTCTTTTTCTCTTTTACTCCCCTTCGTCCATCTCTTTATCTCTATTTTTCCTCCCTCTATCCCTCCCATCCTCCCCTTTCTCTATCTCCCTTTCTTCATCCCTCCCTCCTCACCTCCCTCCCTCTCCAATCTCTTTCTTGATCTTTCTTGCTCCTCTACATCCCTCTCAATCCCTCTCAATTTTTCTCCCTCTATTTTTCTTTCTATGTATATTAATCTTTCTCTCCCTCTCCCCTCATTCTCCCTCCCTCTCCTTTCTCTCTATTTTTTCCCTCTATCCATCTCCATACCTTTCTTTCTCCCCCTCTCCTTTTGTTTCATTATATCTCAATCTCTCTCCCTCTACCCTCTTCCCCCCCCCATCTCTCCCTCTTTATCTCACTCTCACTTTTTGCTCTCTCTCCTTCCCTATCTCTTTCTCTCTTTCTCTCGCCCTCCCCCTTCCTCCCACCCTTTCTTTCTCCCTCCCTACCACCCCCCCTCTCTTTGCCTCCCTTTCTCCGTCCCTCTTTGTCTCGCTCTTTCTCTCTCTCCTCCCTCCCTCTACCTTCCCTAACTCCCTCCCTCTCTCTATCACTCTTTGTTTTTCTCTTCCTCCATATGTGTATCTTTCCCCATCTATCTATATCTTTCTTTCAATCACTATCTCTAGCACCCCTTTCTCCATCTCCCCCCCCCCCATCTCTATTACACACATATCTCTTTTTCTCACCATCTCTCTTTCACATCATCTCTCTCTCTCTCTCTGCCTCTCTCTCTCTCCCACATCATCCTCTCCCTGCCTCTCTCGTGTCCATTTATATATATGTATGTATATCCATCACTTTCTCTCTCTCTCTATTTCTTTATATGTATCCATCTCTCTCTCTCTCTCTCTATTACTTCCCCTCTTACTATCTTTCTCCTTCCCTCTTTCTTCTTCCCTTGCCCTCTCTTATTTCCTACCTATCCCTCCCTTTCTCTCTCGCTCTCCTAGCACCCCCTCTCTTTCTTTCTCTCCCTCTGTTTGTCTCCCCTCCATTTGTCTCTCTCACTCCATGCCTCTCTTTCTCTTGCTCCCACCCTTCCCTCTCTCTCTATCTCTATATATATCTCTCTATCTCTATCTCTCCATTTCCTTCCCTTTCTTTATCTCTCTCTTACTCCCATTCTCTCTCCCACACCCTTCCTCCCTCACTCTCCCTTCTCTTTCCCTCCTACCCTCCCTCACTCTCTCCTCACAATGAGAGAGTGAGGGAGGACCTCCCTCTCCAACACTATCTCTATCCCCTCCCTCCCCCTCCCTCCCCCTCCCTACCCTTCCAACCCCCTTCCTCCATCAATCCCTCCCTCCCTCCTCTCTATCTCTATCTATCTTTCTCTCCTTTCTCCATTTCTTTCTCTTTCTCTCTCTATCCATCCCATAGTATTTCTTTCTCTTTCTCTCCTTCATCTTTATCTTTTTCTCACCCTCTATATCTTTCCATCCCCTCCTCTCACACTTTCCATCGCTCCCTCTCTCCCTCCTACCCCATCTCACCCAGCATATCTTTCTCTCTCTCTACTCATAACTACTTCCCTCTCCCTCTCTCACCCCTCTCTAAGTAAAGGTGTCAAACAGGCTAGGCCGAGCCATTTTTTTTTGAGCACGAGCGTGCCTTCGTGCCGGGCCAGGCACTGCACGGTTATCGTGCCGTGTCTGGCCCGGCATGGTTTAAAAAAGCCTGGCCCGTCATGGCCCGTAGGCACGGTGGGCATGCCGTGCCGGGCCCACTCGGGCCCGGCCTGGCCTTACAGTTCGGGCCTTGTGGGACCGCGGTTCGGGTCCAATCAGACCCAACCTACGGTCTATTCTGTGGGAGAGGCGATCACGGGGTCAAGCTTGGGGGACACCCGACACGGGACGAACCCATGCCGATGTGTCATGCCACGGGCCGAACCGTGCCTAGTCATGCACGGCGGCACGGGCCAGGCACGGCACGGGCCAGGCACGGCACGGGCCAGGCACGGCACGGGCCAGGCACGGCACGGGCCAGGCACGGCACGGGCCAGGCACGGCACGGGCCAGGCACGGCACGGGCCAGGCACGGCACGGGCCAGGCACGGCACGGGCCAGGCACGGCACGGGCCAGGCACGGCACGGCCAGGCACGGCACGGGCCAGGCACGCACGGGCCAGGGCACGGCACGGGCCAGGCACGGCACGGGCCAGGCACGGCACGGGCCAGGCCCGGCACGGGCCAGGCACGGCACGGGCCCAGGCACGGCACGGGCCAGGCACGGCACGGGCCAGGCACGGCACGGGCCAGGCACGGCACGGGCCAGGCACGGCACGGGCCAGGCACGGCACGGCCAGGCACGGCACGGGCCAGGCACGGCACGGCCAGGCACGGCACGGGCAGGCACGGGCACGGGCCAGGCACGGCACGGGCCAGGCACGGCACGGGCCAGGCACGGCACGGGCCAGGCACGGCACGGGCCAGGCACGGCACGGGCCAGGCACGGCACGGGCCAGGCACGGCACGGCGCCAGGCACGGCACGGGCCAGGCACGGCACGGGCCAGGCACGGCACGGGCCAGGCACGGCACGGGCCAGGCACGCACGGCCGGCACGGCACGGGCCAGGCACGGCACGGGCCCAGGCACTGGATTTTTTCGTATTGTGCCGTGCCTCGTGCCAGGCCGGGCAGGGCCGGCCCGGCCCGGTTGACACCTCTATCTCTAAGACTCTCTTGCTCTCTCTCTTTCTCTCTCATCCTACCTCTCTCATTATCCATCTTTCTCTCTACTTCTTTCTCTGCATCTATTAATGTCACGACCTTGTGACATCATGATGTTGGCTACTTTTTACTGGTCCAACGTCATTGACCCCAATGTCATGATGTTGTGCTACTTTTCTTAGACCTGGCCATCTGCACTATTCTGCTTCATAAATTTGCCAAGCTTTATTCCCAACATTTTTCCAATAAAACCAAATGCAAAATAAAAATGAGAAAAGTAATAAAAACATAGTGATATATATACAAAACTACTCAAAAAATAGTTTAATCTCAAGTTTGTAATTAGTGCATTTGGCCACTCATCACTCCCCCCCTCTCTATATTGCAACCCTTTATCTTATCTTTCTCACTATATATATATATATATCCCTCCCTTTCTCTCTCCTTTCCTCACTCCCTACCTCTCTTTCTCTCCTTTCCTCACTCCCTACCTCTCTTTCTCTCCTTTCCTCACTCTCT
>JAREIK010000436.1:0-27500 GCA_029783825.1 Sapria himalayana
TATTTTTCTGTCTATCTATTTATCGTTTATATCTATCTATCTATCTATATCTAATTGTTGTACTTGTATACTGTGTGTGTATATCTATCAATATGTCTATAAGAATCTATATATCTATCTATCTATCTATTTTTATATCATTTTATCTCTCTATTTGTGATTTTTCTATCTGACTATCTATATATCTATTTGTCTATATATCTATCTCACTTTATCTATCTACATTTCTATATATCTAACTATATGTATGGTTGTCTATTTATTGATATGTCTATTATTATAAATCTTTCTTTCTATCTGTCAATCATTCTATATATCTATCTATTTAACTATTTATCTATCTATCTATCTATCTATATCTCTATCAATCAATCAATTAATCATTCTATCTATCTATATGTATATCTATCTATCTGTCAATCAATCTATTTATCTAATTATCTATCTGTCTAAATAGTTATATGTCTTGGAATCTGTTCTATCTTTCTATCTATTTTATGTATATCTATCTATATGTCTATCTGTCTATCTTTCTATCTATTATTTGTCTATCTATCTTTTATCTATCGATTTATTTATTTCTCAATCTATCTATGTATATTTCATTCTATCCATCTACATATCTTTTATCTGTCTATTTGTCTATTTGTTTGTCTATCAATCAATCTATCTGTCTATTAATCTATCTGTTTTCTATCTATCTTTCTATATTTTTTCTATCTATCTATCTTTATGTCTGTCTATCTCTTTATCTATATGTCTTATCTGCCTAACTATATATCAATCTAACTATATATCTATCTATTTAACTTTCTTTCTATCTATCTATTTATCTATCTATATGTTTATCATTGATCAATCATCCTATCTATCTATATATCTATATGTAAATCTATATATCTATATTATTATCTATCTGTATAATTATCTATCTTTCTAGGTATTTATCTATATATCTATTTAAAAATTATCTATCTATATGTCTATGTGTCTATTTATCTATCCATTTATATATTTGTCTATCAAACATTCTGTCAATCTATCTATATATTTATATTTCTATATATATATATATCTATCTATCTATCTCTCTGTGTATCTAATTATCTAACATCTAAATTTCTACTATATATCAATTTATCAATCTCTCTATCCATCTATATATCTTTCTATCTTCAATCAATTATCTATCTATCTTTCTTTCTATCTGTGTATCTATTAATAAATCTTTCTATATTTATTTATTTATTTCTTTCTTTTTATTAATTTATAAATCTTCTATCTATATATCTATCTACATTTCTATCTATATATCTATTTATCTTTTGATTTGTGTATGTGATCAATCAATTTATCTGTTTGTCTATCTACCTATTTGTTATCTATTTATCTACCTATTTTTCTATCTGCTTATCTATCTATTTGTCTATCTATCTATATATCTATCTGTGTATTTATATATCTATCTATTTGTCTATCTATCTTTTTGTTTATATGTATATCTATTTATAAGTCTATCTATCTATCTATTTGTCTATCTATATATAAATATTTCTATCCATATATCTATCTATTTTTCTATCTATCTATCTATTTATCTATCTATATATCAATCTATTTATGTGTATAACTATCAATCAATCAATCTATCTATCTATCTATCTATCTTTATTTCTTTCTTATATCTTTTAATCTTTCTATTTGTCTATATGTCTATCTATCAATATTTCTATCTATTTAATTTTTAATCTATTTATTTATCTATATATCTATCTATCTATCTATATATCTATCTTTTTATTTGTCTTTCTATCTATCTTTTATATGTCTCTCTAACTATCTATCTAATTGTTTATATGTCTATCTATCTATCTATCTACCTATCTACTTGTTGACATGTCTATCTATCAATCTGTCTATATGTAATCTATATATCAGTCTATCTATCTATCTGTATATGATTTTATCTGTCTATTTGTCTATTTATCTATCTACCTATCTATTTATTTGTCTATCTATCTATCTATCTGTATATGATTTTATCTTTCTATTTGTCTATTTATCTATCTACCTATCTATTTATTTGTCTATATATCTATCTATCTATATCTCTATTTATCTATCTACCTATCTATCTATTTATTTATATGTCTTTTTATCTATTTATCTATTTGTCTATCTATCTATAAATCTATATGTCTATCTCTCTATCACTCTATCTATTTATCGATTTAACTTTCTATCTATCTATCTGTCTATCAATCTATTTGGCGATCTATCCATCTATCTAATTATCTATCTGTCTAATTATCTATATGTCTAGGTATCTATCTATCTTTCTATTTATTTATATGTTTATCTATCTTTATATCTATATATCTATCTATCTATATATTTGTCTATTTATATTTCTATTGATCGATTTAATTTTTTCTTAATCTATTTATCTTTATTTCTATCCATTCATCTATCCATCTATCTATCTGTCTATTTTTCTATCTATTTATCTATGTATCTATTTATCTATCTATCTGTGTATGTAAGTATTTATCTATTTATCTTTTGCCTATCTATTTATCTATCTATCTATCTATATATCTATCTATCTATCTCCCTATCTATTTATCTCTCTAGCTATATATATATAACTATATATATATATATATATATATATATAAATAAATAAATAAATATATATATATATATCTATATATTTATCTATTTATTTATCAATCTAACTATCTTACTATCTGACTATCTATATATCTATCTATTTATCAATATGTATATTCATCTAACTATCTTTCTATCTTTTAGGTATCTTTCTTTAATTATATCTATTTATCTATCTTTATTTATTTCTTTTTATCGATCTATTTATCTATCTATTATTCTATATATATGCCTATCTTTCTATATACATATATATATATATATATATTATTTATTTATTTATTTATTTATATATCTAACTATCAATCAATCAATCAATCTATCTATCTATCTATCTATCTGTCTATTTGTCTATATGTCTATCGAACTATATGTATATTTGTCTATCTTTTTCTATATCTTTCTATCTTTCTATTTATCTATCTATATATCTCTCTATCTATCTTTTTGTTTATCTGTCTATCTGTTTATAAGTCTATCTATCTATTTGTTTATATGTTTATCTATATATCTATGTATTTATCGATCTATCTATTTATCTATTTAAATATCAATCTTTCTATCCCTCTATCTAGCTATTTATCATTCAATCAATCTATCTATTTATTTATCTATCTTTTTATCTATCTTTCTATTAATCAATCTATTTATCTATTTGTTAATCTATCTATCTAATCAAATATCTATCTATCTAGCTTTCTTTCTTTATTTATATATATATATATATATATCTATCTATCTATCAGTCAATCTATCTGTCTGTATATCGATCTATCGATCAATCTATCTATTTAATTATCTATCTATTTATCTGTTTATTTATCTCTCAATCTTTCTTTCTATCTATTTCTCTTTCTATGTCTTTCCATCTATCTTTCTATCTGTCCTTCTATCTATCTTTATGTTTATCTATCTATCTATCTGTCTGTCTTTCTATCTATCTTTATATCTATTTATCTATCTACCTGTCTACTTTTCGACCTCTCTATCTGTCTATCTATCTATATGTAATCTATCGATTTATCTATCTGTCTAATTATTTGTCTATCTATGTATCTATCTGACTATCTATCTATCAGTCTATCTGTATGTCTATCTGTCTATTTATATATCTATCTATCTTTCTTTCAATCTCTTTATTTGTCCATATGTCTATCTACCTATCTATCTCTCTATCTTTTTCTCCTATCTTCCTATATGTATATCTATATATATGTCTATGTATCTGTCTATGTGTCTATGTATCTAAATGACTAAATGTCTATCATCCTATCTATATGTCTATCTATCTCTCTATCTAACTATATGTCTTATTTTTTATCTATTTTTCTATCTATCTATCAGTCTATCTACCTATCTATCTATCTATCTATCTATCTATCTTTCTATATGTTTATCTCTCAATCTATATATCTATCTATCTATATATCTATATATATTTCTATCAATATATCTTTCTATATATCTGCGTATCTATCTGTTAGACTATCTATCAAACTATTCATCTATCTATCTATCTATCTGTCAGTCTATTTATCTATCTGGCAATTTTTCTATTTGTTTATCTCATCTATATGTCTATCTCTCAATGTATATATCTATCTATCTATCCGTCTTTATTCTTAATTGTCTATATCGCTTTATGTTTATCTATCAATCTTTCTATCTAACTAAGTATCTATATATCTCTCTATATATCTATCTATTTGTCTGTCTATCTATTTGTCTACCTATATTTCAATTTGTATATCTATCTATCTATCTATCTATTTGTCTATCTATTTATATGTATATCTATCTATCTGTCAATCTATTTGTCTATATTTTTATCTGTATATCTATCTAGCTGTCTATCTTTCTATCTGTATATCCTTCTATTAGTCTATCTATCTGTCAATCTATCAATTTGTCTATCTACCTATCTACCTATCTGCCAAATTATCAATCTATCTATTTGTTTTTTATCTATTTGTCTATTTTTTACCTATAAATTTTGCTAAATATATCAATGTTTATCATTCTATCTATCTATCTATCTTTCTATCTACCTATCTATCTATTTGTCTATCTGTCTATTTTTCTATCTATCTATCTGAATATCTGTAAATCTCTCTATTTATGTATCTATCTATCTATCTATCTATTTGTCTATCCGTCTATACATCTTTTAGTCTATACGATTATCTATCTATTTGTATGTCTGTCTATCTATCTATTTGTCTTTCTATCTATCTATCTGTTTATCTATCATCTGTCTATTTGTCAATTTGCATGCCTATTTATTTGTCTATTTGTCTATCTCTATATCTCTCTAACTATCTAGCTATATATCTATCTATCGGTTTATCTATCTATCTTTTATTCTTTCTATATTTATTTCCACATTTCTGCTTATCTTCATATCTACCTATCTATATGTCTATCTATCTATATGTCTATTTGTCTATCTGGTTATCTGTCTATCACTCTATTTCTCCATCTATCTATATATCTATCTTTCTGTCTCTCTATCTATTAATCAAATATTTATCTGTCAAACTATCTATCTATAAATATGTCTATCTATATATCTGTCTATCTATCTCTATATCTATCTGTCTATTTTTATTTATATATCTATATATCTATATATCTATCTATCTTGCTATCATCTATCTATCTATCTATTTGTATATCTATTTATCTATATATCTATCTATCTTTCTTTCTATTGATTTATCTTTCTATCTGTATATCTATATTTTTTTCTATCTATCTATCTATCTTCCTATCTACCTATCTACATATCTTTCTATTTAGTCAATATATCTATCTATATCTCTCTCTCTCTATCTGTCTATCTATGTATATGTCTATATACCTAATTGTGTACCTATCTATCTATGTGTCTATCTATTTTTCTATCTATCTTTCTACCTATTTATCTATCTCTCTATCTAAATATCATTTTATCTATCTATCTATCTTTCTTTCTATTTGTCAATCTGTCTATCTGTCTATCTATCTATCTAACTAATTATCTATCTACCTTTCTGTCTATCTCTATATATGTATATCTATCTATCTCTCTATCATCTATATATCTATCGGTCTATCTGTCTATCTATCTATCTATCTTTTTATATGTCTATATATCTATCTGTCTATCTTACTATCTGTCTATGTTTCTATCTATCAATCTATATATCTACCTATCTACTTATTTGTCTATCTCTCTATCTATTTTTCAATCTATTTATCTATCTATTTTTCAATCTATTTGTCTATCTACCTATTTGTCTAAATATCTATATGTCTATTAATCTATCTATTTATATATCTATATATCTATATATCTATCTATCTTTATCTATCAATTTGTCTATTCATATATTCATCTATTCATCTATCCATCTATTATCTATATGTCTATCTATCTATCTATATAACTATATATATATATCTATCTATTTATTTTCCCATCTGTTTATCTATATATCTATCTATCTGTCTCATAATCTATCTGTCTATCTATCTATCTATCTATCTATCTATCTATCTGTCTATCTGTCTTTCTATCTATTTATCTATCTAACAATCTATCTCTCAATCTATTTATCTATCATCTGTCTATCTATCTATTTGTCTATATATCTATCTGTTTATCTATCTATCTATCTATCTATCTATAACTACAAGAAAATGACTATTTAGCTATGAAAATTTAGCTAGGCATAAAATATCTAGCTAATTAGCAAAGGATTAGCTAGGGAATAACAAGAGATGATTGATTTTACATTAAATTTAAATAATACAATGAATAAGTGATGGATTAGCTATAGAAATATTCAATTGAAAATTTTCCATTGCTAATATTATCGTAGATATTTGCATAAAGAAAAGGTGGAATTTTAGCACTTGATTTAGTGACAGAATTTCCTTGGCCAATTATAACAAAACAAAATCTATCGCTAAATAATTATCTAAATTTATTTTTGTATGATTTTATATATAATTGGAAGCAATTTTTCCTTAAATATTTATGTAATCAAAAAATCTACATTTTGCTAGGCATTTTACCCTAGCTATTGGGCTAGTGATAATTTCCATCGCTAATCTTTAATGATTTAATTTTTTTAAGCATTATTTATTTTAATATTTTATATAATTTTTTATAGTATAGATATGTCACAGTCTATAGTGAGTGATCCTTGAAAGACACAATCTACTCATATAATTATAAAAATATGATATTATAAATAAAAATTTCATAAATATATAAATACTATTAAAAATTTATTTTAAATAACACTAAAAAACTTATTTTTTGATTATAAATTATTTAAAAAAGTATACCAAATATGTGTCTGATATTTATAATTATGATATTTAAATATTTGTATTAAAAAACATTATATAATTTATTATATAATTATAATAATTTTTAAAATATTTCAATTAATAAATAAACATTAATAAAAATTACTACTAATAAAAAGCTAAATTAAATAATTGTTTTATTAACTAAAAAAAATTATAAAAATATATGAATTAATGAATAAATAAGTAAATATTTATATTATTTAAAATAAAAATAATATTTTTATTATTATAGGAATCTATAAAAAAATATTGACTAATAGATTTAAAAATTTTGAATTATAAAAAATTTCAATTTTTCATTAAATTTAAAAGAAAATAAATTGATATTTAAATATTAATACACAGATGTTTTAATTACATCAAAAAAAATTGATGATATAAAAAATAATTATCTTAGTGTAGTTATTAAATGAACACTTAAAAGATTCAAATTTATAATGACTAAAAGATTCAAATTTTATGCCTTTATAATTAATTCATATTATATTAATAAAAAATAAATTGAATTCTTAAAAAGTTTACACTAACCATTAAACACTCAATTTTTTTTTCTTTCAACGACATAGAGATGAGAAGCAAAACTGGACTATGGGAGCAACCTACAAAATCTACCTCTTCTTGTTACCATGTAATATTATCAATGCTTTTCTCCTTAGGAATGCTATATATTTATATATATATATATATATATATATATCTGTCTCTCTCAATTTGATTACCACTAGTGGAGTTTGGTTTTTACAAATATTTGGATTTGATTTTTTTTTATTTTCCAACAATTTTTCTTCTTTTTTCTTCTATTTTTTTCTATTTTCATATCACTTATATGATTTTGACTTACACCATTAATGAGAAAATAAATGGTTAGTGTAAACATTGTTCTTTTACTATTTAATTTTTTATGGTTTAATGGATTTCAAATACTAAATGTTTGCATATTGTTTTCTGCTTATGTAACTTAAGAAAAAAAATTATGCTTAATGTTTGTTGCTTCTGCAACTTATGAAAAAACATACTTAATATTTATAAGTTCTATTTTTGTTGTTTCCAAAAATATTATAAACATAATACATTATATATAAACTTTTATACATTTATATAATCTTATGACATTATATATAAATGTCTATACTTTAATATATATAAACGTATTAAATTATATATAAACATTGATATGTTTATATATAAATTTAATGTTATATATAAATATTTATACATATGTATTACTCTTTATAAATATATATACAACATTTACATAAAATTATCCATTTATATAATTTTTTATATTACAATTATATAACATATAAAATGTTTATACATTTTTGTAAACATTTATAAACCTATTAATTTTTATATAAATATATAATATATATAATGTTTAAATTTTTTTGATATATATACTATATAATATTTATAAAAGTGTTTCATAAATATAATTATTTATATGTAACATTTATAAAAATATTTTAAACACAAATATTATATCTAAATACTTGTATAAATATATAATCATATGCTATTATATATAAAAGTATTTATAATAATATGTATAATTATAAAAATAATTTTTTTAACTATATTTATAACTATACATAACTATTTTTTGACTATATAATAATATATAACTATATGTATAATTCTATATAACTATATTTCTAAAAAAATATACTATATGTATAATAATATATAACTTTATATAATTGTATTTTACTATGTGTATAACTATAAAAATGATATATATAACTATATCTTTAACTACAAACATAGTAATCTGCCACAAAACTATTTCTATACAAATGCATCTTCATAGTCTCAATATTCAAAAACTCTTTATAATAACATTTAACTAAAGTGCAAGGATACCGGATATCTTACCACTATTCACACACTCAGGAAGTCTCATATCAAACTCAACAAATTCATCAACTTTATCTCCTCATTCATTAGATAACATTCCTTTGATTATTAGACCTTGTAAATCTACTCATGATCATCATTCATGACTAGTTAAAAAAAGTCATTTTATTTAACAAACGTAATTGTCTCTAATTATAGTTATATATATTTATATAGACATTTATTTTGATATACAAATATTTATATATAGTTATACACAAATAGTTTAAAATAATGTTGTATGTAGTTATACATATAATTATAAATATAGTTACATATGGGTAGCACATATATATGAAGATCTTGAGTTCATATCATCATGTGAAGCAACATAACATTAATATAACTATCTATCTATATAAACAAATATATAGATTGATAAGTGTCTATCTAATTATAGATAGATTAAATATATTGGGTAGCACATACAATATATCTATATATTTATATAACATTTATATAAATATATTGATAAACAATTAGTTATACACATATATTGTTACATAAATATATATGTAACAACATATATATTTATATAACTAATTAATATGTGACAATTTATTTATAGAAACAATATATATAGTATATGTAACAAATATTTATACACATATAATTGTTATCTATATATAAATATATTTATACAAAATATAATTGTTTCTATATTAAATATATGTCTAAGTTTCTATATACAGTAACTAATTACTTAGAACATATATATATATATCTATGTAGATAGATTAATTTATATTTGTATGTAAAATAGAAAGAATATATGTCATAGTATCTAATTATATTTGTACTCAAGATAGATAAGTATATATTTATGGGTATAACATTAATTTATATAACTATATATATTTATGTTGTTTCTATATTGAAAGATATTTATGTTGTTTTTTTAAATCTATCAATTTGTATGTAGTTACATATGTATTTATCTATTTTAAATATATTGCAGTACATACACATATTTAATTTTAAATAAAAAGGCATTTTTAACAAATATATATATATACATATATAGAAACAAATAAATAAATAGATAGATAGATAGATAGAAACAAATAGATAGATAGATTGATAGATAGATAGACAAACAAATAAATAGACAGATAGACACACACAACGAAAGAAAGAAATATAGATAGAAAGATAAATAGATTGATTGATTGATTGGAAGAAATAAAGAAAGAAAGATAGATAGACAGATGGATTGATTGATTGATAGATTTATAGACAAATTGAAAGATATATAGATAGACAGATAGATATAAAGATAGATAAATAGATATATATATATATATATATATATAGACAGAGAGAGAGATAGATAGATATATAGATAGATAGACTGATAGAAAGACAGTTAGTTAGACATATATATAGACAGATAGATGGAAAGATTGATAAAAATATTGAAATAGAGATTTAAAAACAAATTGATATACATGTTAAGAGACAAATTGATAGATAGATATTTTGATTGATAAAAAGATGGAAAGATAGATTAATAGATAGAAAGATATATATACAAATAGATTGATATATAGATATATAGGTAGATAGATAGGTAGATAGATAGGTAGATAGATATATATATATAGATTGATAGATAGATAGAAAAATAGATAGATTGATAAATAAAAAACTAATAAAAAAATATTTATGAAATAGTTATTAGAAAGAAAACTAATAAAAGAAATAACAAACCAAAAAACTATTTAAATAATAAAGTGTAGCCAGAAGAAGTTATTAGAAACAAATAAAAAAATTAGAACTAGTATTCAATGAGAAATCGAATCATGCTATTTTTCCCATAGACATGTTCCTAGGTCCGAGTCCAACACCATCTTCTTCCCTTTAGTATTAAGGATCAAGACACTCACTGGAGCCTCCAAGCATGTGACTCCGACCCCATCAACTAACTCATTTTATTATTCAGAGACACCACACTTGTGTGTCCCATGTTTTCATAATGAAGACTAATATTTATTCACCATATCAAACAACTAAAACTTAGCAAAACAAGATGATTTCATCAATTGAATAGATACATAATATGCTGCACATACTGATTATCAACTTGTTTTTTAAAACAAGAATACTAGCACATGAAAATAATAGATACCCATTGTAAGGTGAACTACAATGGAAAGCAACAAAATCAAATAAGAATCAGCTGAGCAAATAATTGGAGCAAAATGGAAGAAAAATAAGCGAGTTTTGCCTATCCATCATGCACCCTTGTTGT
The DNA here is from genome assembly GCA_029783825.1 of Sapria himalayana. Classification (NCBI taxonomy): domain Eukaryota; kingdom Viridiplantae; phylum Streptophyta; class Magnoliopsida; order Malpighiales; family Rafflesiaceae; genus Sapria; species Sapria himalayana. The sequence continues at coordinate 11,183 of JAREIK010000436.1, forward strand.
TGTAGTTGAGCAACCAGCACCATCATTAAAATGACCACCTTAATAAACAAGCAAACACCAGCAACAAGCACCACAACTAGGAGGTGGGCTGCATCAATTTGTGTTGGCTCATAGTAAAGAAAGTTATCTGGCATTCTTCTGGTCTCATATGGCTCTTTCTCTCCTTGGTATAGGCTCAAACTACACCAATTTTAAGGCTCAAACTACATAAATGTTAAGGCTCAAATAACATCAATGCAACCATAGAAACTATCATTTCACAACATAAACATTTCTAAAAACAAAAACAAAAACAAAATAAAAATCAAAAACAAAATCAAAATCAAAAACATTTTGATAATGGCCCCAATTGTAGCCATCCATTACAAGCTGGTGAGCTCGAGCAATAAGCTATAAATTATTTGTTTGGTTAGACTGGTCAGAGATGGTCTATAGAAGAAGGTTGGCGAGAGTTGAGGTGAAGGAAAAGAACAAGTGGGTCTAATTTTTATCTCAACCAAGGAAGTCAAGAGAAATTATTCAAAGAGATCGGTGAAAAACTTCCAAACGTTAGCATTGCCATACTTCTCTAGGCACTCATCATAAAATCCATAAAATTTAGTGATATGCTGACTTTTCTGATTTCTCCTCAGGATTGTGATTGACTATGGATAGTGCACTTTAAGAGCCACTACGAGGGAGACTGTCTCGACTGAATAATATCCAAGATCAACATAATCTTACATCCAACTCAATTTTGAGACGACACACTTTTTTTAATGAAAGAAAAGAATCATTGGTTAGGTTAGTCAGCCAACACAGAACAAAACCAAAATCAAGAACAATAATGCCACCAAATAAATCTTTTTTTGTTTAGTGACACATTGGCATTAATCATGCGCCAACAAGTTGCTGCCTATTTCTTTTTAATTAAGTGAGGAGATAAGAGCTTTGAGACTGCAAATCTTACAAAAGACTTGCATTAATGTAGATCTTTCAACTTATCATCACATATTATTCTCCGCCTATCTCATTAATCATTTAAATAACAAGAATATTTAATGATTAATTGAAATTAAAGAATAACACCATGGATTCTCATTGAGGGGAGGTGAAGACGATGGATGTTGGCATACAAGTAGATTATTTCCTTTTATATAGTCTCACATCTTCTTCACAACATTAGAACGAGATAATGCATCTTTACTTGTACCAAAAAAAATTATGAGAATGTATGAAAGAGGAACAGGTAGCCAAAAATCCAGAAGTTTTCTTCTTCACTTGTTTTTCTTTGTGCTTTGATTTATCATCTGAAGATATGAAGCAATAATATTTATTTAGACACATTACAAATTGACTTCACCATGACATATTTAACCATGAAAAACTTTTACCTGTCTCATCATCTTATTCTCTTTTCTTTGATTCCTTGTTCCTTAATAAACAAAAACCAAAACAATTCAAAAATAATTCTTATACAAAAGTTTCATGGCTAAAAAAAACATAACATAGTTTCATCATCATTTAAAATAAAATCATCCTCATAATTAGTTGGTGCATTAGTGCTAGTCTCTCCTGCATGGTTTCACTACTAGAACTCGAAATGCTATCTATTGCATCAAGGATGTAACTATGACACCATATAGGGCATCTGTTGTTGCTTAACAATCTTATTTTCTTTCATCTCATCATTCACTTCTTTCATTTCCTGTATTTCTTTCTTTAAATGAGTAATCTGCTTATTTTCTCTTATTTCATTTCCGGTATGTTTTCCTTCAATTGAGTAATCTGCTCAACCTTCTCTTTCATTTCTGTCTCCATAACTTCAAAACATTCATTTGTTTTCATTACTTGTTATTCAACTGCCTCATCCACCACTACTATGACAAAGGAATTAGAAGCATGACTACTACAATAAAATGTCACTCCCTTCAAGTCAATGCCATATACTCCCTGCTTCTTCTGACTTTTTATTGTCTCCAAATAGATATGATCATAGTAAAGTGCTTAAAGATCCATAGAACTTTCAATTAGTTGAGAAGTAGCTGTCACACGTTCCTCCACGAGTTTTTGTGATAAAATAGAAAAAAAAAAATACTATTCTTGATATACATAAAATAAATCTAATATTTTCATTCCACACAACCTTCAAAATTTATTGTAGTATTCTAAAAGTTTATTAATATAATAGATTCTTATAGTAATCATCTGAGAATTGTTGTCAACAAACTGCCCATCCACTTTCTTCACATGCATCTTTCTGAAAATCTCATAAAAATTATAATCTAGACCCAATTCTCCCGCCTAAAGTATGTATTTATTAAGTAAAAAATTAACAAATGTTAGAAAATGTTCGCTAGAATAATTAAACCATGCATAGATTTGATTTATTTGGACTATTAGGCCAACTATTAAATATATAAATGTTTTAAACTTGTAAATTGTACCAAATCTCGAGCGCACTTAATGCTCTATTTTAACCCATCTATGTTGCGAGACATTCTTGTACCTATTCCAGCTACCTTAGTCCATCAGTTTTTGATAGCTATCTCTGATTTTTTTTTCACATCTAGCTCATGCTAATACTTAAGCCATTCATCCACATGTATAAAATTAGGCCTATCTTTTCGAATCATTAATTTTTGAACAAAATCTGAGTACCATTCAGTAGTTTTGCTCTCTCATAATGACTTTATTTGGCCATTAAATTTGGGTACCATGTGCACTGATTCGATATCTATATATAAAAAACTCAAAAAATAACTATATTAATAACAAGGACATAATTATTTAATACTTAAATAATAACCAACATAATAGTTAACTACTTAGATAATTAATTTTCAATGTTTTGTTTATTTCTTTTTACCTGAAAGTGAATAAAGTTAGTCTTTCTTGTTGATTAAGAAACTTTCTTCCGTGAGAATGTTTTAGAATTAACCATTTTCTTGAAAGACTTTGTAATAATAGCCGAATACTTGTGTATATGGAATGAAACTATAAAAATATAAAAATAACATTGAAAACAAGCAAATCATAACTATATATAAAAACAAAACCACTAACAGGAACATCATAATTTTAATTTAAGTAATATTTACATATTTCTTATACCTCCCATCCACAATCTCTATCACTAATATAGCACTGCATGTAGAGGAAGGCGTAGTATTTGATGATGTCGATGGTGTTGTAAATGGGAGAACTATTAGTGTAAAATGTTGTGTAGAAGATGGTGATGGATCAAAAGTGTGTGCAAGAGGGACAATGGGTGGTGGTCTTATATCTGATAAAGGTGATGGTAAAGGTGTTAATGATGGTGATGTTGAAGTTTGGATATAGTGGGTATGAGATGGTACTGCCTGTATAACATATAACAAATAATAGAGATATAATAAACATCAGTAATGGATTTCAACAAGATATAGAAAGTCTTTGAAACTATAATACTCTAATACAATTATAACAATTTAATTATTGACACCATTATCATTCTCTAATGGATCTTCTGACATTTCATCTGATTCTAATGGAAGTTCCAACTCATCTTGAGATAGAAAAAGGAACAACTTCAATTTCTATTTGATCACCATTTCAGTCACATTAGTTTTCTGGATCTTCATCTACATGCACATGCTCAATATTATTTAAGTCATCTTCTGGAAATGCTAGTTCAACAGCTAAGTTTGCACTTATTTTTTGAGATGTTGGTACTTCAAAATTTGATCGAGCTTTAATTTTGCAAATAGCCCAACAGTCACTCTTATCACGAGATAAACTCGGACATGTACAATAATATACTTGAGTGGCTTGAACTGCCAAAATAAATGGCTCATATCGATTAAATCTATGTTTATGGTTAGCATCCACTAGCTTATAATCCTAATAAATCTTTGTACCCCCATTTTGTGTATGATCAAACCACTCACATCTTAAAAAATACAATCTTGTTATTTTCGAGTATAGGATACTCCAACTCAATTACTTCTGTGAGCTAACCATTATAAACAATCTCATTTACACTATATCTTGAGCCTTTAATGCATGCAATACTATTCATAGTTACTTTAGAAGAATTGTGTCCTGTTGTGTGAAATTTATATTTATTGATAAAATACCCATGATAGGTTGCTACATATCTAAATGGGCTTTTACTTAGATTCAGTATTAATATGTTGGAATCTCTATTTGAAGGATCATTTGTCTGTTGCATAAATTCAACAAATTAATTTAATACTAAAAGATACTAATAAATCAAATAATTCATAAAATTAAAACTTAAGAATTTTCACATAGCTCTTGAACTAATTTGCAAATTCTGTTTCTAGCATAGAATCGACCTCATGGCTGGAAATAGTTGGTTGCCTATGTTTTAACTACTCAACATAAACACTGCACAAATATAAATGGAGAGAGAACAATGGATATCAAATTTTAATTAAATATATTTTGGACAAAATTAAACTATGATTAAATCTTTAACCATTTTGGGTATACTTACCCAATAAATGGTGCAACCTCCTCACAAATAAGTAAAACATAGCTCTAAGTTGTGTTGTACTCTTCATCTATCATACATATTTTCTTTGATCTTCCAAATGCTCTTCTATGGTGCTTGAAAATAGATAAATTTTCCAATGATTCATCTTCTACCAGCACACAACCTTCATCATTCCGAGGCACATTTCTATTCTTTGTATTGACATGATCCTCAAAATAATAAGAACAAAAAGATGATGCTTCTTCTACTAAATATGCATTGCAAATTGAACATTCAATTTTTGTCTGTTTCTATTATTCAATTTCAACTTACGAAGCACAATCCTTCTTCTTCAAAAAACGCTCTCAACTTCTAGAGAGAGAAAATCCCACTTTCTAGAGAGAGAAAATCGCCATTTGAGCTCAAATCAAGCTCCTTTCAAGTGCAAAATGGAGCAAAATGATTTATTTTTAAAGAATAAATCATTTTCCTTGATAACAAAGGAGCCCGCACCATACTCGCACACTTTCGGAACAAAAAACGGGAACCCCGTTATCGTTTTTTCAGCCGACGAGTTACAGAAGCTCAAGGAACCTTATCAATACATGCTTATCGGCAAATTCTCCCACGGCAGGCCTCGCCCGAGCGATATACAATAGTTCTTCTCCTCTTTGAAGCTCTTGGGAAGGGTAAAGCTGGCTGATTATGACGCGAAACATGAGCATGGCAAGTAAGTGGTTTTCTCATGCACGTGCTGAAATGGACGAAGGACTTCAGTCCAAAGGTGGAGGCGCCTGTTGCTCCGGTTTGGTTCTCTTTGCCGAACCTTCCTATATACCTGTTTAATGCTAATCCTCTCTATGCGATAACCTCTTGTTTGGGCAAACCTTTGCTTCGGGATGAGGCCACTGTGACATTAACTCGGCCAAGTAAGGCTCGAGTATGTGTAGAGTGTAATCTCCTTACTCCTCTGCCTAATGAAATTTGGATAGGAGAGGGAGAAGATGGATAGAACAATGGCTATTGGCAAAATGTCATACCCGAAAACATGCCCTCATATTGCTTAATCTGTAATAGGCTTGGGCATGATAAATCTGAATGTAAAATAGGTAGAGAGCCGTTAGGAAAGGTGAAAGGGCAAGTAGCTGCAATAAGAAAAGTAGAAACATGGATAAGGAGAAAGGATGTGGCCCCGAAACCTCTAGGTTTAGGGGATGAAGAAGAGGAGAGTAGGAGAGAGAATGGGAGTTTTTTCTTGGAGGAGGAGGGAGATAGAAGCATTAGGGAGGTAAGTATAGAGGGTAGTAATGATGAGAATAGGGAAGAGAGATGGGAGGTGGTGAAATTTAGAAGAAAAAGTGCTAGGAAAAATAAACATAGAAGGGTGTTAGAGAAAAAAATAGAAGATTACAGCTGGATAGAGGAGGATCTCCTAGACTATCCGGATGAAGATTCAGAGGTGTGTAGTTGTCCTCAATTAGGTATAGAGGAAGTTAAGAAAAAGAGAGCTACTTAGGAGAAGCGAAGGATGATTTAGAAATGTACGATAAAATTGGTGAAAATTTAACTAAATTTCAATCTATGGAAGCCATAAAGAGAATGGCTATGCAAATCGGTAAACTAGAAAAATATAATGTATTATCTCAATCTATTCCTCCCAAGAGTGCGAGAAATATGAGGAAAGATAAAAAATATGATTCAAAATGCATAACTAGATTATAATCCAAATTAGGTTTTAATGGATAGATATATGTATTGGAATATTAGAGGGGTGGCAAATAACCCTTCGATAAATAGGCTTAAAAATCTGATTAAAACATATAAAATTGCCTTAGTAGTTATAGCAAAACCTATGACACAGCAGGATCAAATAATAAAATATAGTAGGATATTAGGGTTTAATAACTCATTTTCTAATTTAAATAGTAAACTCTGGTTAATGTGGCATAATAATCTAGACATTGAAATATTAAAAGACACAGAACAAATAATACACTTTAAAATGAATAAAAATACAGAAGATATAATATCGGTTGTATATGCTAAAAATGATAAAAAAGCTAGGTTGGTTTTATGGGAGGAAATGTGGGATATAGCATCAAAAAACACTCCTTGGTTAATAGGAGGAGATTTTAATGTAATTAGAAGTTCTTTAGAGAAGAAGGGAGGAAAAACTCTGAACACAATAGCAATGTCTCAATTTAATGAGGCGATCTCTAAATCAAGTTTAATGGAAATAGCTTATACGGGCTCAAATTACACATGGTGTAACAACTGGAGTAAAAGAAGGGCAATTTGGGCCAGACTGGATAGGGTAATGTGTAATGCTAAGTGGGCAGCCTCGCATGGGTCTACATCGCTTAGGCATTTAAGCAGAACCTGTTCAGATCACTATCCACTTCTTATAACAATTCATCATAATAAAAGGAGCACAAGGAGCTTTAAATTTCAAAATATGTGGGGAAAGCATCCAGAATTTGAAAAATTGGTGAAAGAATCTTGGTCAGAGCCAGCACAGGGTAAACCGATGCAGGTTCTAATGTCCAAGTTAAATAGACTTAAAAAACATTTAAAATCATGGAATAATGAAGTTTTTGGGAATATAAATCTGAAAATAAAACAAGCAGAAGAGAAGGTAGAAAAATTAGAAATTGAATATGATAATAAAAATGATGATAAGATTAGACAAGAATTAAATAAGGCTAAAGCTGAATTGAGTTTAAAATTACATATCGAGGAGGTATACTGGAAACAACGAGCAAAAATTAAATGGTTAAAAGAAGGCGATATAAACACTAAATTTTTTCATAATATGAGTAAAATAAAAACTCAGAAAAATAGAATTAAAGCTTTAAAAAACACGGAAGGAAAATGGATAGAAGAAGACAAGCAAATTGGAACTCTCTTTGAGGATTTTTTTTAAATCACACTTATGTGGGCATGTGTCTCATGAAAGGGAACTCCTTAATACAGGAGATCAGGTCTTCCATTACACAAGATCAGAATCAAATGATGGAAAATATACTAGAGGAGGAAGAGGTAAAAAATGCGGTTTTTAATCTTGATAAAGATAGTGCAGCGGGACCAAACGACTGGAATAACTATTTTTATCAGTTAAATTGGCCCATTATTAAGCATGATCTAGTTTTAGCAATTGCCAGCTTTTTCATCGGTGCAGATATCCCTAAAGCCTGGGCAAACTCATACATAGTTCTTATTCCTAAAAAAGGCGCCCCACAGATATGTGAGGATTTCAGGCCAATAAGCTTGTGTAATGTGATTTATAAGATTTTAGCCAAAATAATTCAGAACAGGTTAAGTAATATTTTGCCATTAATAATCTCACAAGAACAAACAGGTTTTGTTAAAAACAGACTGATGATTGAAAATATTAGGTTAGCATCAGAAATGATGAAAAACATTTCAGCTAAAGCAAGAGGGCACAATCTAGCTATTAAGCTGGATTTGTCCAAAGCATTTGACAGGGTTGAATAGGATGTACTTTACTTTGTATTGAGAAAATATGTTTTCTCCGAATTATGCATAGATTTAATTTATAGATGTGTTTCGAATGTTTGGGTTAGAATTATTATAAATGGAAATAGTGGTGAAGAATTCAAACCAAAAAGAAGTCTAAGGCAGGGAGACCCCTTATCCCCCTTACTATTTGATATATATCTAGAATTGCTTATTCTTAATTTAAACAAAAGAATGTCGGAAGGGAAAATTTTACCTTTTAGACAACCTAAAAACACTCCGAGAATAGGTTGTTTGGCCTATGCTGATGATTTAATAATTTTCACAAATGCAAGTAAAGGATCTATAATATACCTTATAGAATTACTATAACTATTTGAATTAGAAACAGGTAAGGTTGTAAATAAAAGAAGTGCCAGTTTATTCTGGGAAAAAAAGCTTCGGAGAAAGATATAAACAAAATTAAAAATTTAATTGGTTTCACTCAAAATAAGGGAGTTTTAATTTATTTAGGCTGCCCAATATTTGAAGGGAAATTGAGAGAGGAATATTTAGCACCGCTGTAAGAAAAAATGAGAAAGAAAATAGCAAGCTGGAAAGAGGACTTATTAGGATTTGGGAAACGGATTACATTAATTTCGCACGTGCTTCAAAGCACGCTGGTTCATATCCTATCCATAATACACCCTACGAAGAAATTCACAAATAAAATAGAAATGGAGATGGCAAATTTTCTATGGGGTAAAAAAGATGGGAAGAATAAAATTCATTGGAAAAATTGGGGTGATATTTGTTATCCAAAAGTAGAGGCAGGTTTAGGAATAATCTCTCTACAAGATATGGCCACCGCATGGGATTGCAAAGGATGGTGGAGGTTGAAGGAAAATGATAGTCTTTGGGCAAAATATATGAGGGCAAGATATTTAGAAAAGCGGCTTAAGAAAGTTTCAAATAATTGGAAAGCCTTGGAAAAACTAAAGGAAAAAGTAGAATCTCATTCAATATTAAAAAAGAGTAGTTGGAAATGGATCCTAACACCACAAGGTAATTTTACACTTAAATCGGTAAAGGAATTAATTAGGAAAAAAAAGCCCATTCAATCTATATCTAAATGGGTCTGGAGGGCAGGTATCCCACAGAAAATGTGCTCGCTAGCATGGAAAGTAACTACAAATGCAATACCTGTGGATACTAATGTTCAAAGAAATGGCATTAAAATGGTGTCTAGATGTGAATGCTGCTTAGAGGAAGAATAATCTATGGATCACCTATTTTCGAAAGGTAAAATTGCCATACAGGTCTGGAAAAAATTTGATGAAACAAAGCAAATCATTAAAAGAGAAGATGGTTTAATTGAATGAATTAAAACATGGGAAAAAGTAATTTCTACTAATCCTACTAAAATTTGGCTTAATATGTACTTACCACATGTAATAATATGGTGTATATGGAAGGCTCGAAATAGGAGTAGATTTGAAGGAAAGAAAATGGACACGAATGTAATATCACAGGAAATCAGGCAGGAAATAAGTAACATATCAAATTTTAATTCTGTAATTTTAAATAAAATAGACATAGAAAAGAAAGTAGAACGGGAATGGTTCCTAAATATAAAAATAAATAAACAATATTGGGCGAAAAGTAACTCTTGGCACAAACCTCCGGAAGGAAAACTCTCCTTAAATACGGATGGAAGCTTTAATAGGGACACAGGTATAGCGGGGGGAGGTGGATTAATAAGAGATTCTACAGGGATAGTTATGAAAGCTTTTACTACAGTTAGTGTAGCAGCCTCGGCTCTACATTCAGAAATCAGAGCATTAAATATAGGTTTAACTGTTTGTAAAAAATTAGACTATAAGAATATTCAAATACAGGTAGATTCATTGTTATTAGTTAATTTAGTAACAAAGAAAATATCCCTTTGGAAACATGAAGAGGAATTAGAAATTATTTTGAATCTCATAGAAGAACTGAATGCATCAATATTACATATATATAAAGAGCTAAACACCTCGGCAGACAATCTTGCAAGGCTAGGATCGAAAAAAGGAGAAGCAGAATATGATGAGGTTACTTTGCCGATAAAAATAAAAGGCCTAGTGGAACTAGACAAGAATGCAATTCCCTATGTAAGAGTTAGAAAGGGTAGAAAGTGAGAGGTAGTTAAAATATTAATAGATTATATAGGTATAATAGAAGAGGAAAGGTTAACGGTAAAGAATGGGGTTCTCTTGGGGAATATGGTATAGATGTATTTGTTTTTCTTAGCAGCGCAGCTCACTCAAAGCTTCATTCATTGGGAGGCAAGATTTGTTGGCACATGCAGTCAAAACCTCATTTGCTTTATTTCTTTGTTTATTGTATGTTTAAAAGTTTTATTTATGCTTATGAGAACAATGTTGCAAGGTCATGTGTTAGTTAATTAGTTAGGATGCTAGAACATTAGATGTTGGGGTATAGAATAGGTCTTGCTATCATTAAGGAAGCAAATTTCAGATTTGCTAAGGTTCAACGAGGGTACAGAAATGAAGCGGCTATGGGGAAAAAATGGAGCACAAAGTTGCTGGGATACAGTAATGAGTCCCAGCAGTCAAGCAAAGGAAGGAAGCAAATTGAACATGAAGATGGCAGGAGTAATGAGAAGAATGGAAAAGCGAAAAATAGCAGAACATGGAGGGCAATATAACTACACATGGGTTAATTTAGATGGGATAATGCTTGGAAGTTTGTATTAGTTGCTTAGGAAAATTGTATATGGCAAATCACTCAAGCGATGTCCATAATAAAAGTAAAGGGTAGGAAGAAATAGGTTAGGTAGGGGTGGAAGGGAGGTAAACATAGAATGTTTGTTTCCTTGTTTTTTCGTTCGCAGGTAATATTACAGAACAGGGCAAAAATAGAGAGAAGCAGAGTGGATGGAAAGGATTCGGGGATGATGCGTAAGCAAGGCATGGATATAGGTTAAGAAGGGCAGTAGATACGGACCGAGGACAATCACATGGGTCTCAGCTAGGAAGGGCCGAAGCAGGCTAGCGAGCGGTCAACAAAGGCATGAGAAGGCTTACCCAGATTGGAAAACAACTAGCCAAGGAGATTCTACTAAGGCTAGGAAAAAGAAGACTAGAGAAGGAACGACAAATTTGTAGCAAAATTGCATCAAATTAGCATCAATTATAATCAAGGATAGGACATAAATAAAAACATAAAAGAAGTATCTGAAAAAGAGTGCAAAAGAAGCTTAAGAGCTTTAGAGTTATTTGTTTTTAGGGAATGGATTAAAAAGGGTGTAAGGGGGTCACGGGTAGATGTAGGTTGTAATCAATGGTATTCCTCCGCCAAAAGAGAGGGCTAATAATAATAAAACAAACTTAAAAAAAAAAAATTTCAACTTACGAAGATACCTACAACCATTATGTTAGGTTTCATTTTAATCAAATAACAATATTAATTTATGCTTGAAATAATAAAACATAACGACTTATATTTATTTACCTCTCAAAAGGATACTCCCATCTGTATTTTACTAGGTCGACTATCCTTGCTTCATATGCCAAATGGACTGATAAATGCTCTATTGAGTCATAAAAGTTGGGTGAGAATATCCATTCAAGCTTACAAAGAATGAGAGGTAAGTCATTCTCCAGTCTCACCATGTCAGCTAATTTGATTGTGGTTGCAGTTTGATGTTTGAATAACAAACTAAGTTCGGTAAAGACCTTCCAACCACTTAGAGGAAGTATTTCACGCAAATCAATTGGTATTAATCATTCCATAAAAACATGATAGATATGACTTTTTATTCCAAATAATTTAAAATTCTTCATATCCACACATCTGCCCATATTTGACACATATCCATCAAGGATTTTCAAATTTTTAACTCATTCACACAATGTCTATCTTGCCTTCTTATCAAGTGTGTCACAAGCTTTAGGGTATTTTTTGTAGCCTCATTTTGTTTGAATTTAGAATGCCGAGAATAATCATTCAACTCTTATCCTGATTTTAAAGTGTCTTTTGTTTTTTTATCTACATCAAGGGCAGTGTTGAAAACATTATTAAATACATTTTTTTATATGCGTTACATCTAAGTTATGAAGAATAAAATTAGGCTTCCAATAGGGCAAGTCCCAAAAAATACTACATTTCATCTAGCCAAATATTGTGCATATTGTTCCATTAATTCCAATAGCATCCATGTCGTGAACGAACAACTGGTGCAATTGTCATCACTATTTTGTTTTTTCAAAATACAGTTTTATTTCTGTGGAATGGATGATTTGTAGGTAAAACCTTATGATGGTTATCAACCATGATTGTTTACCACTGAATTTGAGAGTAAATGCATCAAAATTTTCCATGCAATACGGGCATGCAAACTATAGTGCAGTACTCCAACCATACAATATTGAATATGCAGGAAAATTACTAACCATCCATATAAGGGCTACCCACTTTTTGAAATTTTGCTTCTTTGAGATGTCATATGTATTCACTCCAATATATCACAAATGATTTAACTCTACTATAAAAGGTTGTATGAAAACATCCATAATGTCTTTTGGATTTTTTTTCCCTTGAACCAATTTTGACATAAACATATATTGCTACTTCATACACAATTATAGAGGCAAAGTATAAGATGTCACTATCATTGATCATGTTGAATATTTGAAGGAGTAAGCTTCTCACTTCTCAATAAAGATCAAAGACCAAAATTTCTACTATAATTCAACTCAATCTTTGAATATTAAAATAAATAGGAAATACAAAATTAATGGAATGAAGAGCCAATTCCAAGAACTCTTGGCTAATTAATTAATAAAGAAAGCAGACATGAACAAAAACATATTTGGACTATAAAACATATCATACAAAGTAGTCAACTAGAAAACATAGTTGTGAAGAAAACTACAATTATAGATTTCTAGCTTTACAAATCTGGACTGATTAGAGATACAAAAAATTACAAACATTAACATTAACATAATTTGTGCAAAATTGAAATCAAAAGATTGTTTGGTAAAGAAAACTTACATACACATCAATTAATACCTAATCAATATGAAGGATGGAAACTTATTAATTTAGCAAAAATTATAGATATGTTCATCACTTATATATTTTTTTCAATTAAATATAAAAAAAAGCTAAATTTTGGCAAGAGCAGCCGAGACGGCTATTTTTTACAATGCCCAAATAGTTAACAAGTTAATCAACCAAATGGTCACATCACTTTTTTTAAAAGCTTCTAAAATAGGTTAATTAATTTCATCAAACAATTACATGGCTATATTTGCAAGTAACTTAAAAAATCTTTTAATATACTCATATTATAATTTTACACCAAGCCAAAAAGTTGCAAATATATAATGACAAAAAATAAAATGATACACATAAATACAAACAAAAAACTATACATACATACATATGTATGTGTGTGCATGTGTGTATCATATATCAAGAGTATAATCATCAGCACAAACAAATTTATTTACATATGCTAAATCTAACATAGTTGAAATTAAAAAAATTAAAAGGAAAACATACAAGAGTATCATATATCAAGAGTATTATATTATGCATTAATGATAATTTTTGATTTTTGTTTATCATTAATTTTTTATTGCTAATTGTTGAATTTATAAAAAAAATATACTGATAGAATAACATTAAATCTAAAATATCACACAAATATTAAAGATATTTTTTTCATATGGAGATTTATGATCCAATAAACAATTTTAAATAATAAACTTTACTTTGATATATTGATTCTCAGTAATAATCTCAGAATCAACATTAGATCATAGTCAAATTGTTGAAAATCATTAGTTGATGACGAGTTGCATCTTGTTTGATTTTTTTTTGTTTTTATTTAGTTATACAATATTATTTTTGATCATTTCTAATTTTTTGTATGTGTGATAAAAAATTGGCAAGTCTTTTGTGTAAAAAAGTATATTAGTATACATGTTTCATTGTAAACAAAAAAAATGCGCATGTAAAGTAAACATAGACTGCATTAAATAAATGACTTCACATGCATCACACATCTACTACATTGGATATATATACTATATGCACATTTTTTTAAAAAAGAATTGTATACTTTATTAGTAATCAAATTATCTATCATATTACTCATGTTAACATTATTTAATGATGGAACAATTACTTATTATAAATGTATACACAAAATATGACACCATGCATGATCAGTGTGCTTTGAGAATGCATGGTATCTTGCTCTTCTTTGAATTTAAAAAATTACAGTACCTTACTCATCTTTTCCTCTTGTTTGTATTTTATTCATCCTCTTTTACTATTATTCTTCAAATTTAAGAGCAAGCACACTTTCTGTTGAATTGACATCCATTAAACATTAAAAAAAATCATTAAAAGAAAAAAACATCACACTTCCAATTTTTCGTTAACACACAAGAACTCAACAAAAAGCAACAATTAGATCACTATCAATTTTAAATTTGCAAAACTCATTACTAATTTTTAAATAAATTATAATGAAAATAAACAAATAAAATAAAGATAGAGAAAGAGATTGAAAGAGAAATGTTCTTTGTTTGATATGTAGAGATGGCCATATGGGGGGAGAGATGAGTCATAGATGAAAAAAATTAGAAAATGAAATTATTTTATATTTAACGATAAATTATATTATTCCATTAATAAATACATTTATGGTTAATACTTAAAGAAATTTGTAAGGTTATTTTTTATAATATTATTTATAAATTAATAAAATAAATTTCAATAATAAAAACTTAATTTAAGGTTATAACAATGAAAAAAATAAATAAAATTACTAATAACCATGAAAACAATTTATTGGTAATTAAATTTTCATATTATTTTATTTATTAAAAAACATATTATTTCATATAACCATTGATAAATTGTATAAATGTATAACAAATACACAATTTATAACATCTCAATTAAAAAAATAAATAACCAAGTAAATAATGAATAAGTTACATATCAATAATATTCAAATAAATAATAAAATAACTGACCATAAAAAAAATATAATCATAACATTGTCCAAAAAAATAAAAATATAATTTAATTACTTAAAAATATAACTCATTAAAATAAGACTGCAAATAAATCCATTAATAAAAAAAACAAAAGTAACCAAATTTGAACTTGTATATTACTATAGCAAATGGTTTATCATATTGCACAATGTATATGCATTATAGAGATAACTAATGATTTATCATATTACTATAATAAATGATTTATCAACTTATATATTTACTTAAAAATATCCCTCTATGATATATCATTTCTTCATATGATATACATTATAGAGATAATCTCTCATGTATGCATACAAGCATCATATTGCACATAACTATTATCTTAGTTGCACATTTATATTAAAGTATAAACTTTTATATATATTGTAATATGATTATATAAATATACAAGTGTTTAGATATAATCTTGTGTTTAAAATATTTTTATAAATGTTACATATATATAAATTTATATATGTAACACTTTTATAAATATGATATAGTATATATATCACATTTATATAAATATTATAAATATTATATATTTTGTATAAAAATTTATATGTTATATAAATGTTTACAAATATGTATAACATTTTATATGTTATATAAATGTTAAATAAAAAATTATATAAATTAATAGTTTTATGTAAATGTTGTATAAATATTTATAAACATTTATACATGTGTGTGTGTGTGTGTATGTTTAACATTATATTTTTATAGAAACATATCAAAGTTTATATATAATGTAATATGTTTATATATATTAAAGTATAGACATTTATATATAATGTCATATGATAATATAAATGTATATAAGCATATATATAAAGTTATCTACTTATAATATTTTTGGAGACAATCAAAACAGAACCTATAAACACTGAGTTTGTTTTTTCTTAAATTACAGAAGTAGAAAACATTAAGCATAATTAATTTTTCTTAAGTTACAGAAGCATAAAACAATATGCATACATTTAGTATTTGAAATCCATAAAACCTTAAAAAATTAAATAGTAAAAGAACAAAGTTTACACTAATCATTTGTTGTTTCATTAATGGTGAAGAGTCAAAATCATATTAGTGATGTGAAAATAAAAGAAAGAAGAAAAAAAATAGGGAGAAAATTTAAAAAAAATTAAAACCGAATATTCTGTATAAACCAACCTCCGTCAGTGGTAATCAAATTGAGAGAGATAGAGAAATGTATATAGTATTTTGAAGGAGAAGAGTAATAACAACCTTACCTGATAAAAGAAAGATGTAGGGCCCATAGGTTGTTCCCATATTTTTGTTTTACTTCACCTCTCTTCCTCTTTGAAAGATATAT
>JAREIK010000436.1:43446-73290 GCA_029783825.1 Sapria himalayana
CGATAGATAGATATAAAGATATATAGTTAGACATAAAGATAGATAGATATATATATATATATATAGATCAAAAGATAGACAGATGACCCATTCATAGATGAATAGATAGATAGATAGACATAAAGCAAATAGATAGATAGATAAAAAGATATGTAATGATATATAGATAGATAAAATGATATTGATAGATAGTCAGATAGATAGAATCACAAATAGAAAGATAGACACTTGATAGATAGATAGCCAGATAAGGTAAATAGATACCTAGATAGATAGATAGATAGATAGATATATAGATAGATAAAGATAGTATACATATAGATAGAAAGATATAAATAGATAGCGACTGAATTGTAGAATGATATATAAATATATAGATAAATAGATAGATAAATATATAGACTAATAGAAAGTTTGATAGATAGATAGATAACATATAATAGACAGATAGATCAATAGATTTATATAAAGTTAGATAGAGAGATTAACATATAGAAAGATAGACAAAAGGTAGATAGATAGATAGATAGATAGGCCGACATATAAAAAATAGATTGTCATAAATAAATAAATAACATAGATTGAAAGAAGATTGATAGATAGATAAATATACATATAGGTAGATAGACAGATAAATAGATTATAGTTAGATAGATAAAAAAATAGATAGATAAATAATAGATCGATAGATTGAAAGATATATAGATTACAATAGTTAGATATATATTATATTGAAAGATAGAAAGATTCATATATAAATAGATAGATAAATTGGTAGACAAATAGACAATTAGATAGACAGACAGATATATTATTAGACATTTAATAGATTTATAGATAGCAAATAGACATATATACAATAGATAGATGGCCTAATAAATAGATAGACAACTAGATACATAGACAAAATTAAAGAAGGATAGATAGATAGATATACAAATTGATATATAGATAGATAGATATCGGTAAATAGATATTTGATAGATTTATAGATACATAGATAGATAAATAGATAGATATATATATATGTATATGTTGATATATAAATAGATAGATATATAGATATTGACATAGACAAAAAGATAGATAGAGATTTGACATATGTAAGAGAGAAAGATAGTTACAGAGACTGATCGACAGATAGGAATATAGACAGTTTTACAAATAGTCAGATAGATAAATTGATAGATAGAAAGATATAGAAATTGATATAAATAGACAGATAAATAATTAGACTCATAGACAGAAGATAGATAGATTTAATGTTTGATGGATAGATATATACATAATTATATAGATAGATATATATAGATAGGTAGAATAGTAAATGGGTAGTGTTGGGTAATTTTATTTCAACGTTGGTGATTTATAAGAAGAGAATAACAAAGAACAACTCATGATATATCAAGAACCACAATCCAAGCACGACAAAATCAAAAAAAAAAATACCAACCACAATAGAAATGCAAGATATAATGTGGTTCACTAGTCATTTAACACAACTGGCAACATCCACTAGAAAAATGCTCTTGTATTTATAGATTATAACCAAAATAGAAAAATGCTCATCTTATTGTTTATGTGCAAAAAACACTAATGATAAATAGATACATTTTGGTTATTCATAAAAGATAATCAAAACAAATTTATATACAATAGGAAGATAGAAATATAAGTATATAGGTATATAGATTAATCTGTATTTAGTATGTAGGTAGATAGATAGATAGATTGATTGATTGATATATAGATAAATAGATAAAAAATAGACAAAAAGATTGATAACATATAGAGTAAAGATATAAAGATTTATAGATAGTTAGATACACTGATTTGACAGATATAAAGATAGATAAATTTATAAATAGATAAAAAGATAAATATGTAGATAGATATATAGATAGATAGATAGATAGATAGACTATTAGACATATAAATAGATAGACAGATAGACAGATAGATAAATAGATAGATGCACTGATAGGCACATAGCCTGATAGATAGTTGATAAATAGACAGACAGATTGATTGATTGATAGAAAAATAGATAGATATATGGATAGATAAATAGATATTCAAATTGATATGTAAATAGATAGATAAATAGGATGATAGGTAGATAGATATATAGATATATAGATAGATAGATATATATATATATATATATAGACAAATTAATAGATAGACAAATATACAGAGAGAAAAATAGAAAGATAGTTACATAGAGAGATTGATTGATTGAAAAATATAAAGATAAAGAAAATGATAGATAGATATACATATAAATAAGTAGATAGATAGAGATATAGACAAGCTGATATATATATATATATATAGACAAATACATAGATAGATATATTTATTGTTTGATAGATAGATAGATAGATCGAAAAATAATTTGTTAGAGAGATCGATCGAAAGATAATTAGTTAGAGAGATCGATCGAAAGATAATTAGATACAAAGATAAATAGGTAGATCAGTAGAATGGTAGAGAGGTAGTTACGAAGATTCGTGAATAGGTAGATATTGTGATATGTATTTGGTAGGAATGTATATAGTTACATAGAAAGATTGATAGACGGATAGATAGATAGATATATAGACTATTAGATAGATAGAGAAAAAGACAGTGAGATGGATATTACAGATAGATGGATATATAAATATATAGATATATAGATAGATAGAAAGATAGATAGAGAGTTAGACAAATAAATAGATACACAGACAAACAGATAGATAGATAGATAGATAGATAGATAGACAGATAGATAGATAGATAGATAGATAGATAGATAGCCAAATAGATAAATAGATAGATAGATAGATAGGTAGATAGATTAATTGATTGATTGACAGATAGAAAGAAAGATAAATAGATTGAAAGATAGACACATAGATTGTTAGATAGATTAGATAATTTGACAGTTAGATAGATAGACTGATTAATATGCAGATAGATAGATAGAACAACAAATAGACAAATATACAGATAAATAGATAGATAGATAGACAAATAGATAGATATACATGCATACAGATAGATAGATAAATAAATAGATATTTAGAGAGAATGATAAAGAGATAGACAGATAGATAGATAAAAAACAAATAGATAGATATATAGATAGACAAATAGATATACAAATAGATAGATCAACAAATAGAAAGAGACATATAGATAGACAAACATATAGAAAGATAGATAGATTGACAGATACAGAGATAGATAGATAGATAGATAGATAGATAGATAGATAGACAAATACACAGATAGACAAATAGACAGATTAAGAAATAGACAGATAGATTAATAGAAAGAAAGATAAATATATAGATTGAAAGACAAACAAACAGAAAGATAGATTGATAGATAGTTACATAGATAAATAGATAGATAGATATAAAGATAAATAGATATAAAGATAGATAGATAGATTAATAGATAGACAGATAGATAGATAGAAAGATAGATAAATAGATAGATAGATAAACAGATAGATAGATTGATAGATACTTTAATTTATATATAGACAGATATATATAATGTCATATAGATAGAAAGATATAAAAATAGATTGGAATGATAGATATAAAGATAGATAGATAGATAGATAGAAATATATATATATATATATATATATATATATATATATATATATATATATATATACTTTGACAGATAAACAAATATAAAATAGACAAATAGATATATAGAATGATAGAAAGATAGATATAATTATAGATAGAAAGATAGATAGATAAACAGATAGAAAAATTGAATAGATAGAAAGTTAGATTAATTATAGTCACATAGCTAGATAGGCATATAAGTAGATAGGTAGTTAGAAAGTTAAAAAGATAGAAAGATAGGTGGATAGGCTGATAGATAGATTGACATATTGATAGACAGACGAACAGATAGATAAATAGATAGATAGCCAGACTGATAGACAAATTGATAGATATATAGTTTGACATATAGACAGATAGACAGATAGATAAATTCGTAGATATAAATATATAAGATAAAAATATAGGCAGAATGAAAAATAAACATATAGATAGAAATACAACTAGAGAGAGAAATAGATAGATAGTTTGATAGATAGATAGTTAAATTGACAAATTGACCAATACAAAGATTGACAAATTAATATATAGATGGATAGTTAAATAATTATATAGATAGATTGATTGATGGATAGAAAGATTAATTCAGAGGTAGAATGATATATAGATAGATAGATAAATAGATAGATATATAAATAGATAGATAGATAGACAAATAGATAATTAGATAGATTTATAAATATTTAGGTAGATACATAGATAGATAGATAAATATATAAATAGACAAATATATAGATAGACAAATAGAAAGATAGAAAGATAAATCGATAAATATGAAAAAAGATAGCAATCTATATAGACAGATATATAGATAGTTAGATAGTTAGATAGATAAATAAATAAATAGATTAAAAGATAAATAGATAGACATATATATAGATAGACTGATAGTTATACGCAGAGTTAGATAAAATGATAGATAGACAAAAAAATATACAAAAAGATATATAGATTGATATATAAATAAATTGACAGACAAACAGATTGATAGATAGATATATAGATAGATAGATAGACATATAGATACATAAATATACTTATAGATAGAAAAACAAATAGTTAGAAAGACATATATATTGATAGAAAGATAAATACTTAGCTAGATAGATAGAAAGACCCATAGATATATAGATAGATAGATAGATAAATAGACAAATAAATAATTAGATAGACAGATAGATAGATAGATAGATCAATAGATAGACAGACATACATATAGATAGACAAATAGATAGAAAGAAAGATAGATAGACAGATTGACATATAGACAAATAGATATACACATAGAAGGATATACGGATAGAAAGATAGATAAATAGAGAGATATATAGATAGACAGATACATAGATAGATAGATTGATTGAATGATTGATAGATATATAAATAGATAGACAGATATAAAGAGAGATAGATAGATAAATTGGCAAATAGACAGATAGTCAAATTGATAGAAAGATAGATAGATAGCTAGACAGATAGATAGACAAATAGATATATTGATTGATAAATAGATATGCATATAGATAGATAGACAGATCAAAAAAAGATTGATAGATAGTTAGTTAGAGAGAAAATAGACAGATAGATAGATCAATAGATAGATAGATAGCCATATAGACATATAAACATATTTACATTTAGATAAATAAATAGATGGGCAAGTAGATAGGTTGAAAGGTAACCATCTAGATGGGTAGACAGGTAGAATAGCTAGATAAACAGATAGATAGATAGACAAATATATCGATAGACATATAGATAGATAGACAGATAGAGAGATAGAGGGATTTAAAAAAAATATCGACAAATCGATAGTTAGATATTTAGATAAACAATTAGACAGATTGATAGTTAGAAAGAAAGAAAGATAGATAGATAGATAGATAGATCGATAGATAAATATATAGATATAAAGAAAGTGTGATTGACAGATATATAGATAGACAGATAAACAAATAGACAAATAAATAGATAGACAGACAAATAGAAAGAAGATAGACATATAGACATATTGATAGATATATATATATATAGATTGATAAACAATATATAGTTAGATACATAGAAAGATAGATAGATAGACAGAAAGACAATTAGATATATAGATAGATAAATAGAAAAGCAGATATACATATACATTGATAGTAAGATAAATACATAGATAGATAGAAATATAGGCATCTAGATAGAAAGTTAGATAGTCATCTAGATAGGTAGACATATTGATAGATATATAGATAGACAGATAGGCAAATAGATAAATAGACGGGTTTATAGATAAATAGATAGAAAGATAATTAGACTGATAGACATATAGATATAGATAGATAAACAAATTGACAAATAGACAGATAGATACATAGATAGATAGAAATATAGAAAGTTAGATAGAAAGAAATATAGACAAATAGATTGAAGCACAGATAAACAGATAGTAAAATAGATAGAAAGTCATATAAATAGATAGAAAGATAGAAAAATAGATACATAGAAAAATAGTCAGATAGACAAGTATAATGAAACAAAGATAGATAGCTATGTTGATAGATAGAAAGATAGAATTATAGAATGATGAACTGATAGACAGATAAACATATTGACAAATTGAAATATAGAAAGAAAGATTTATAGATAGATAAATAAATACACACATAAACAAATCTAAAGATAGACAAATAGAAAAAAATAAAGATAGGTAGATAGACAAATAGTTAGATAGAAAGAAAGAAAGAAAGATAGATAGATAGATAGATAGATATATAGAAAGATAGATGATAAATCAATAGATAGATAAATATAAAGATATAAAGATATAAATATAGACATACAGATAGATAGATAGAAAATCGACAAATAGATAGATAGACACAGATATATTATAGATTGATATCCAGATAGATGAATAGACATATAGACATATAGATATATAGATAGTAGATAAAAAGATAGAAAAAAATTTAGATAGATAGAGAAAAAAATAGATAGATAAATGGATAAATGGATAGATAGATAGAAAAAAACACACATAGACAGATAGACATATAGAAAGATAGACAGAAAGATAAATAAATAGATAGATAGATAGATAGAAATATAGATAGATAGATAGACACATAGATAAGTAGATATATTGGTAGATAGATAGATAGGCAAACAAATCATTAGATGGATAGACAAATAGACTAAAAAAAGTTAGACAAATAGATAGATAGATAAATAATATACAGATAGATAGAAAGACATATAGATAGATAGACACATAAATTGATATATAGATAGATAGAAGATAAGTAGATAGGTAGATATTTAGATTAGTTGATAGGAAAAGAGGCATTTTGGCAAATAGGTTGATAGGAAGATATACAGATAGACTGACAAATAGTTAGATAGAGTAACAGATCGATAGAGAAATAGACATTTAGAAAATAGATAGGTAAAAATATATACAAATAGAGAGATCAAAAGAAAGAAAGATAGATATATAGAATGATAGATAGATATATAAATAGATAGATTGATAGACATATAGACAGAAAGATAAATAAATAGATTGATAGATAAATATATTGGAATGTTGATAGAGAGAAAGATAGAATGATAGAATGATAGAATGATAGAATGATAGAATGAAAGACATATAGATAGATAAACATATAGATAGATAGACATATAGAAAGATAGACATATTAAAAGATAGACATATAGAAAGATAATTAGCTAGAAATATAAAAAGATAAATATATACATAGATAGATAGACAGACAGATAGATAGATAGTAGATAGTCATATAGATAATTAGACAAATTTATAGATATGTACATAAATAGATAGATAAAATATAGATAGATAGTTATATAGACATATAGATAAAAAGACAGATAAATAGAGTGATAGATAATAGAAAGATAGATTGACAAATAAACTAATATATAGAGAGAAAGTTAGACATATAGATAGTAGATAGAAATATAGATAGATAAATATATAGATTAAAAAATAAATAGATAGCCAGATAGATAGACATAAATATAAATATATATAGATAGATAGGTAGATAAATTGATAGATTGAATGATTGATAGATTAATAGATATATATATATAAATAGATAGATAGTTCGATTAATAAATAGATATATTGAACAATGAAAGAAAGAAATATAGATAGATAGTTCGATAGACAAATAGATAGATGGATGGATAAATAGATTGATACACACATTGATAGATAAATATATAGACAGATAGATAGATACTTAGATAGATACATACATACATAAATAGATAGACTAAAAGATAAATAGATTGATTGATTGATAGATAGCAAGATAGATAGATACATAAATAAATAGACTGAAAGAAAGAAAGAAAGAAAGATAGACAGACAGACAGACAGATAGATATATAGATAGACAAACATATAGATAGATTATTAGAAAGAAAGATAGATAGATAAATAGATTAAATGGCAGATAAATAGCTAGACATATAGAAAAATAAACAAATAGATATAAAGAATCATAGATAGATAAATAAATAGATAGATACATAGAAAGGCAAAAGAAAGATAGACATATAGTTTGATAGAGAGTTTGAAACATAGATAGATAGCTAGATAGTTATACATATAGATAGATAGAAAGATTGCTAGACACATAGATAGATAGAAAGATTGCTAGACACATAGATAGATAGATAGATATTAGAAAGATAAAGAGATGGATAGACAGAGAGATTGTTAGAAAGATAAATTTATAGGTAGAGAGATATTTAGACAAATAGATAGTTAGACAGATATATAGATAAATAGATAGATAAATAGATAGATAGATAGATAGATAGATATATAAGAAGATAAATAGATAGATAGATAGATTAAAAGATAGACAAATAGATTGATATGAAGATAGAATGAAGATAGATAGATAGATAGATAGATAGATGAATAGGTAGAATGATAGATATATAGATAGATAGATAAATATATATATATATATATATATATATATATATATATATATATATATATATACATATAGATAGATAGGCAGATAGATAAATAAACAGATAGATATATAGAAATATAAAGAGATAGATAAATAGATATATATCTATATATAGAAAGAAAGATATCTATACAAATAGATAGATTTACAAAATGATAGATAGAAAGATCGATACAAAGATAGATTGATTGATAGATTGTTTGATAAATAGTCAGATAGTTAGATACCTAGATAGATAAATAAATAAATAGATAGATTAATTGATTGATAGTTATAAAGATAGATAGACACATAGATAGACATATATATAGATAAACATTTAAATAGATAAATAAATATAAAGATAGATAGATAGATAAAGAGATAGAAAGATAGATAGATAGATAAAGAGATAGAAAGATAGATAGATTGATTTCTAGAAAGTTAGATAAATAAACACATAGATAGATAGATTGATTGATTGATTGATTAATTGATTCATAGATAGATAGATAGATAGATTGATAGATTAATAGATTGATTGATATATAGATAGTAGATAGACTGATAGATAGATATATAGATATAATGATAGATAGCTAAATTGATAGAAAGATAGACAAATAAACATAAAGATAAATAGACTGAAAATTTTTCGTCGCTAATATTTTCATAGATTTCGTGCAAAAATCTGAGAAAATTAGTGAAGGAGTTAGAGATAGAATCTCTTTATCTAATTAAACCATGAATTTAGAGATGGATTTTTTCGTAGAATTTCTCTTGCTAATTATATCGATATAAATTCTGTTGCTAATATTTTCTTAGATTTTTGGGCAAAAAAAACTAGAATTCAGAGACAATTTAGTGATAGAATTTCTCTAGCTAATTATATCGAGATAAATTCCACCACCAACACCGCCATAGATTTTCGGACAAAAAAATAGGGAATTTAGCCATGGATTTAGCAATGGAATTTTCCTAGCTAATTATATCGAGATAAATTCCATCACTAATATTTTCGTAGATTTCCATGCAAAGAAAACTAAGAATTTAGCAACGAATATAGCGATAGATTTTCCCTAACTAATTATATCAAGACAAAATCCGTTGCTAAATAATTATCTAAATTTTTTTTTACTATTTTATATTTTACTGAAAATGATTATTTCTTAAATTTTATTTTTCACAAAAAATACCTATTTAGTTAGGGGTTTTTCCCTAGCTATTTGCACTGAGAATAATTTTCATTTCTAATTTTTAATGATTTAATTTTTTTTTAATTTATTATTTGTTTTAAGATTGTATTTAATTTTGTTTATTAAATGTATGTCATGGTCTCTAGATGAGTGATCCTTTAAAGACACATTCTCCTCATAAAATTATAGAAATAGGATACTATAAATAAATAATTTAAAAAATATAAAAATACAAAAAACAAATTATATTAATAAGGATGAGAATAATTATTTTATGATTATAAAATTTTTAAAAATTTTTAAAATCTATAATTAATTATAGAATATAAAATAATTATTTTTATAATTATTAATTATAGGATATTTTTAAGAAATTTCTTAAAAATTTGTATTAAAGTAACATTAAATAATTAATTCTATAATTATAATAATTTTTTAAAATATTTAAAAAAAATAAATGAACATACATTAAAATTTCTACTAATATAAAGATAAAATAATTTATTGTATAATTAAATAGAAATTATTTACAAAAATATCTAAATTGATGAATAAACTAATAAATATTAATATTATTATAAGTATAAAAAAAATTTTATGAATATAGGAAACTTTTAATAAAATAGTTAATACTAAATTTGAAAATCTTGAATTATAATAAAAATTTAAATTTTTTTATTAAATTTAAAAGAAAATAAAAATGATATTTTAAAATAAAAATATAGTGTTTGCTACTACTAAAATTTATAAGAATTAAACAATTGAGTAATATTTTTACTTTTAGCTTTTAATATTCAGTCTTTATTAAAATATTAATTATAATTTTTTTTATTTATCTTCTCACTTTAAGTAATTTTTAGAATTTTAAAAATTATATATTATATCAATTAATATGAAATTTTATGCTTTTAAAATTATTTCATATTATCTTCATAAAAATTAATATGAATTCTTAAAAATTTATAACCATAAAATATATATATTTATATATTATTTAACATAAAGAGTGTTTATAACTTTTAGGAGAGTGGCTTGAAGAATAATCATATTTTTGCCTTGCTATATAAAATTTGCAAATTTTGTAGCCATTTAATTTTTTTCCAGTTGGAAGTCCAAACATCAATTTTTTGAAGTTGTTTATATATTTATTATTTAATAAATTTGATAATAAAAAATTATAAGGTGTTTGTTTTTCATGTGTGACTTACTACAGACATATGAACTTGTTTAAACTAATTTGATAATAAAAAAAATCTGAGTCTTTATGTTGTTTATATTTTTATTGTTTATTTAATGTTTTGATAATAAAAAATAAAAACATTTTCGGAATTTTACTAATTCAAGAATGCTTTCTTGTTGTCCAAAAGATAACTCTTACTCTCTCCTAACGCTCCACCTATCTCTCTCGACACGGATACAGCATGACCTAATAGTAGAGTAAGTGATAATTCCTTCAAGCCGTGAGTTTCTTATTGATTTTAAGTATGTTTTCTATCCTAACTCTTCATCGATTATCTTAATGCCAAAGTGTGTGTTTGGATTCTACTTTTTTCTTGAATTCTTTCTTCTACCCTCACTATTACCATATATTATACACAATACTTCATTAATCACCATGGTATGCTTGGATTACTTATACAGACTAATTCATATACATACTTAATGCATGCATGATATAATTCATTCTCATTGTGTGGATGTTGATGTTGCATAGTAGGTATGGTATGCATGCTTGATATCAATGTTTTTTGCCACTCAGACAAGCTTGTGATTTTGGATTTTAATCACGAAATGGGTGTTAGTATTTCTGGCGAGTTGTGTGTATAAAACAACATATTTAATATTTGCATAAAAAATTATGTTAATATGATGATCCCAAGATTTATAACACATTAATATGTATAAGTGTATTTAACTAATGTATAATTATAAAAATAGTATACATATCTATATATAAATATAACAACATATATTTAATATACAAACATACAAACATACATACATACATACATATATATATACATACATGCATACATACATACATACATATATATATATATATAACTATATTTAAATGTATTTAACAATATGTATGTCAACATATAACTAGATATAAATGCATTTATCTACATTAATACCTATACATAACTATATGTCTAAATATATATAATTTCATGAAAAACTATATATAACTTCATCTACAACATGTATAACAACATATATGTAGCTATATGTTTAACTATATATGTTTAAATATTTATAAATATTTGTATAACTATATAAAACTTTTCATAACTATATTTAACTATATCTGTAACTATGTATACTATTTTTATAACTATATTAATAACTATATATAACTATTTTTTTAACTATATACTATTTTATAACTACTTGTGTAATTCTATATAACTATATTTTTAACAAAATATACCATATGTATAATAATATATAACTATATATAATTGTATTTTACTATATGTATAATTATAAAAATATTATATATAACTATATCTTTAACTACATACATATTTATTACTATAAGTATGATTAAATATAATTATATATAAATCTATTTATAACTAAATATACTATAAGTATATGAACATATAACAATAAATAATTGTTTTTTACTATATGTATAATAATAAAAACATTATAAATAACTATAATAATTTTCATTATTTTCAATCCTAGGCAATAGTACCAAAAAGTTATTTATTATTTATAACAGTAATGTTAAATTTAAAAATATCACACAAGTGTACATGGTCAATAAATAATGTAAAAGAAAAAACTAATATCAGCAAAGTAATTAAAAATGTTAAATGTAAGCAAGTAAAAATGAAATTATGAATAACAAAAAAATTCTAGGATATAACAAAAGTAACAAATAAGGTAATAAGGAAATAACATTTTTATAATTGACTATACTATAATTGATGATTTTCTTTAAGTAGTTTCTTCAATTATATTAGTAAAAATTCCCAATAAACCATACTTCAAACATCACATGCATTTTTTTAAGTCTAACATGCTTCTCAAAGTTTATATCTAAATTAAATAGATTACGTTGTGAATATAGTAAAAACAACATGATAAGATATATGTCCTTTAGGATTTGCAAAATAATAATATTATATTCTTATATTACTTATAAATCAATAATATTAACTTTAGAATAAAATTATTAAATAAACATCAACCAACTTTGATCTACAAATTTAACCTTTCAAGAAATATATTAGTATTATATTGTATTAATATTAGCCAAATAAAAGCAAAAAATTAATAATAAAAATAATTCACTGAATGCAATTTTTTTTCTAAAAGATAACTATTAAAATGCACATCTTAAAATTTAAACTAACCCTAGCATAAATGAATTTATCCTATTTTTAGATTTATTTTGATGTAAGTTTTTGTCAGACAAAAATAATTAAATGACAAAAATATTACAAAGCATTCTAATTATTAACATGAAAAGAAATAAATATAGAAAAGAAAACTCCAATATGCAAGAGTTAGTTTGTGAGCTACATCTTTTTCATTACAACTCATCTGTGTAACCTCTTTTGTATATTTTTATCTATAGCTTCTTACTTACTTTCTTTGCATACAATGTTTTGTATCTTCTACAGCTTATCATTTTCAAAAACTACCATAAGTTTTCGAAAACTCTTCTACGTATTTTCCTCTTATGGAATTCTGTAGGTAAGACTTTTTATGTTTTTTCAAAAAGTAGTTTTTGAATCTTCTCTTTTTCTAATGGTTCATGCCAAAAACTCTCCCATAGGCTGAACTTCATTTGAACTTGTTCTTGGTTGTGTCTACTATAACAAAATATAGAGGTGAAAAGAGGAACTATATTAGATATTATAACAAAAAATTACTCCATGCATTCTCATTATCTATTTTATATATATATATATATATATCTATATCTATATATAGAAGCCAATTGATTTATGGAAAACATTACTTTGGTAGGTATAAAATAAGCTAATTTGATCAATCAATCAATAATTATCCAATTAATATTATTACCTTTTAAGGTTCTTAAAAATCTCATCACAAAGTCAATGTTAATATGCTGCAAATTATTATATATTGAGTCATTGAGAATTGTTATTATCACATATTGAGTTTTTTTATAATCATTCCATAACTTAAAACTATGAGCACTATCTTATTTAAAATTGCATATAGAATGAATCATTCATTATCTTCAATTATGATTCCATTTCCATTAATATAAAATTTTCATGTGATAACAAGTTAACAAATAAGTATAAGAAGAATGGTTTTGCATCAATAATCAATAGTTTTGTGATAAAAAGTTAACAAATAGGTATAAAAACTTAATAAATTTTTCTTGTGATAGCAAGTTAACAAAGAGGTATGAGAACAAAGGTTAAAATTTTTCAAACATAAATCTCAAAATAATAAATTATCAATGGTTTTGCATCAATTTGGTGAGTATGCTAATTATATTAATCTACTAGGATATGAAGAAAATTCAACAATTTTCATTGTAGTGTGTTTGTGTCCATATTTAGAAGAAAACAAATGACTTCATATTGAATCTAAAAACAACCAAAAAAAATAATAGAGATCAAGGCTCAGATAGTGCTCTAGAAATAACATTCATCCAAGAATCATTTCCAAGACACATAAAAAACCATACATGATGTACTTTTTGAAAACCCCCAATTTCAAGAAGAACAATGGTATAAAAAGTTTTGATCATTTGTTTCACTTAACATTTTATTGAGTGTTAATACTTAATATTCTTTTGGTGAATGAATTTGTATCATAATAGTTATTTTTTAGAGTTAAGAGAAAATTTATTAGTTTGTTTTAAGAACACTTAAAGTGAAGAATAAAAAACTTATATGTAATATGGGGTTTGATTTGCAGAATTTATTGGAATGAAATTCTAGGAACTATATATAAATATTTGTATAACTATATAAAACTCTATATAATTAAATATAACTATATTTGTAACTATGTATTATAAGTATACATTTATGTAAATCTATATACTTGTTTATGCCTTTGTATATATTTATGTACAACTACTTATAACTACTTATATGAATATATCTATATATAACTATATGTTTAACTATATATAACTATTTATACCTATATATACTATATGAATAATAATATATAACTATAAATAATTATATCAAACTATATGTATAACTAGAAAAACTTTATGCATAACTAAATTTAAATATATAATTTACAACATATATTTAATATACATTTTTATGTATTAATATATAAAAATATATTTTACTATATCTATACCTATACATAACTATATGTATAAATATATAAAATTATATAAAAATATATATATACCTACATGTATAAATATGATTTAAACTATATGTGTAACTATATGTATAACCACATGTAATTATATTTATAATTACTTGTATAACAACATACAACATTATGCTTAATTATATGTATATAACGAGTCGAATTTCTAAGCCATATAAACAAAATTATTTAGTTAAACTTATCAAGGAATGTGTATAATGGTGTGTCCTTATAGAATGGTGAGTGTGGATTGAGATATCACAATATCAGCTGCTCTTATAAAAATGAAATAAAAGGGATAATATTATACAATAAATAAAATGTATAACTATCAAAATCATAATATATATATATATATATATAAACATAGACAAACACACACACACACACTTGGAAACATAAATGGAGAACTCTTATATATTATGGGCACTCTTAATGCATAATACAATAAAATAAAATAAAATAAGGTAACGCAACAAAATCGACTGCTTCTCATTTACTTATGTTAGATATTTTTAGAGTTAATTATTCTATTATTGATTTAATTATTATAATTTTATTCTTCAAACAAATACATCTGCATATAAATGATATCAAAATGTGAAATGAGTCATTATATGAAATGGAAAATTCCAACGTTTAACTGTATTTTACTGTGGGATACATATTCTTGGAAAGTTTTTGTCCAAATATTAAATTGTAAATGTGCAGGCATGTGGTATTAAATACATTATCAAAAAGGATTTGCTAGATGACATAGTTTTTGATGATGTTGTTGTTGCCCTAGGTGACCTTGCTAGAAGAGTATTCTACAATATGCTCATTGCTTCCTTTCTTTTATTCATTATTTGTTACTTTAAATAATTTTCATTGTTTCATGTTTCAAAAATTTTATGCTATTTAGATTTTAGATCGAGTTTCTTTTCCTTCAATCTATGCTTGTTCTTACTGTTTAGGGGGTAGTTTCAGATTTTCTAACTTCCAAGAAGGATTTCAAAACATTCAAGGTTAATCTTGTATTATTTTGGGACAATTTGGTAGTAGAATCTCAGGATGGGCCATTATTTGTTAAGGGTTTTTTTGAAAAGTGTATGTATTATTTAATAGCACTGTCATGGTAAAGCTACATCTTTGGTTAAAGATAAAGATAAATTCTGATATTGTAAATGGTATTTCAACCATTGTGTAGTATATACGTACATACTAAATTTGATGCCATGCTCACTAAGAAATTAGACTATTTTTTTATTTCTGTTTGAATTTGATGCTTGCTTGATGATGCCACAAGATAAAACAGGCAAAACAAATTAAAAAGCCAATGCTGAAGGAACCGATTGACCCAGAAAATGGTAATCCCTTCTCTTTGTTTCTTGAAAGCGGAGTTGTTTCCTATTGCTTGTACAAGGATTCTGAAAGAATTCTAGGAAATACTTATGGCATGTGTATTTTGTAATTTCTACTTTTCTTTTTTTCTAGATACTATGTTTAAGATTCTCATAACTGCTAATAACTCCTTTTTTGCCCTTGTAATTGTGTAGGATTTTGAAGCCTTAACTCCAAATATTTTTGCAAGAAATGATTGAAACTATGGAAGGTGTTGGTTAAGTTGTTTTACTTCTTCGAATCCTATCATCACTCATGAGTTTGTATACCATGGTCATGGCAAGTTGCATTTTATTGCTCATTATTTGCTTACCCAAAAACATGATAGGCATTCTTTGATTGTTAAATTAGAATCTCTGTTGTTCCTAAGATTTTAGGATGTTCATGAGAAATTTAGAATAGAGTCGCATTCTGTAATAGTTTCATGGTTCAATGAGAGGTTTCTCTTATATGTATATATAAGATAAATGCTAGTATATCTCTTATACGTACATGCTGTGTATATATGTTTATATATACTCAATATATCTACATATATACTATAGTATTTGTACATAAAACACTGTAGTATTATATTGTACATGTATACTGAGTATATATGTATATAGTATATATGTACATATAATACTATAGTATATATGTACATATACTATAGTAATAAATGTAACTAGTGAAATACTAGTATATATGTACATATATACTACAGTATTATATATTTAGTAAAACATAACTTTTTAATTTATTTATTTTGATTTGATTGGTTGGTTTAGATTTCATACAGATATTGTACCGTATTGTTCCCCATACGAAGATTTCATAAGTGAAGGGATTTTTTACTAGACATGAAACACCACGACTAAGACAGCTTTGTCGCAGCAGAAAGATGGTGACCAGAGGATTTGGGGGAGAGAAAGCAGCATCAATTTAATGAATAGATTATATTTTATGTACTGTATGTATGTATGTATTGAACTTTTATCCTATAAAATCTAGTTGCAAATTTCTTGTGCCTTGTGTTTCTAGGTTTGATGCAATTTCGAACAAACAAAGATGATTTTTGCAATCCTAGTTAAGGTGTTTGTTCCTTTTTTAATGATTATAGCAGAATATATAGCTGTTTGATGTTCATGCTCCATAATAAGCATTTACACTCTAATTTAATGTAAATGCTAGTTCATTTATTACTGTATATATGTATATGTAGATATACATATATACTTGTATATATGTACAAGTATTTACCAGTATATGTGTATATGTAAATATACACTAAAGTATATGTACATATTTATATGTACATATCCAAACACAAAGAATTATCTTCTTGTTGAGATTTATCTTGTTATTTGACTATATGGCTATCAGTCTATTTATTTTTTATCTATCTACCTATCTACTTATCTTTCTATATGTCTATAGATATATTTGGCTATTTATCAATCAATCAATCTATCTATTTTTGGTCTATTTATCTTTCAATCTATTTATCTATCTATTTGTTTATCAATCTAACTATCAATATGTCTATTTATAAATCTGTATATCTGCCTATCTTTCTATCTTTCTATTTGTTTATCATCGATCAATGTATTGGTCAAATTGTCAATCAATCTATTATTCTATTTGGTCTATCTATCTATCAATGTATTTTTCTATCTATATAACTGACTATATTTATATATATATGTGTGTTTGTGTGTGTGGGTGTGTGTGTGTGTGTAACTATATTTTTGCTTATCTTTTTATCTATCTATCTATCTATCTATCTATCTAAATATCTATCTATTTATCAATCTTTTATCTATATATTTGTCTATGTTTCTATCAGTCTATCTATTTGTCTATATGTCTTTCTGTTTTTGTTTCTATATGCTTATCTATCTATCTATATATCATTCAATCTATCTATCTATATATCATTCAATCTCTCTATCTATATATCATTCAATCATTTAATCTATCAATCTATATGTCAATCAATATATTAGTCTATCTATCTATATATCTATCTATCTATATATCAACCTATCTATCTATATTTCTTATTAAATTTTTATCTGTCTATTTGCCTATATGTCTATCTATTGATAGTTATACACATATATTAAATAATTGTTAATATATACTACTTTCTTATTGATTGTTTTAAAAAATTGAAAGATAGCATACCCAACTGGAAATCTAAGTTTTTTTACTCATTCCAACACTACTTTCTTCTGTGATTTATTCAGAAAAAATGGCACATCAAAGTATTAATTATGACAAGATTTTTTGCAAATTGAGGATGGTGACAATATTTATTCAACTCATCTCTTGACTTGTAAGTGTTCTCAGTTTTCTCAGGAATATTAAACACTATATTGAAAATATTGTCAAACACATTCTTCTCGATATGTATAATATAAAGAATATGCATGAGTAAGTGTTTATACGAGTAGGGCAAATCCTAGAAAATACTTCTCTTATTCCACTCACTGATCTTAGATATAGCTGCATTCACAACCCCAGCATCAACTTCTATCACCTACCTCAACACTCTGTTATTCAATTCCTGCATAATATCAACCCCAGATCTAACACCAGAAATTATTTAGTAACCTTTATATTCTTAATGATGTCTTTGGTGTTACGTCGATACAGATGATTAATGGGAAAAAACTTCTGATGGTTGTCGAACCATGACTATTTTTCACTCTTAATTTATCTAAAGCATCAGAATCTTCCATACAATGCAGACATGCCAACATACTAGTTGTACTCCACCTAGACATCATAGAATATGCTGGAAAGTCTTTTATAGTCCACATGAGGGTAGAGTGCATCTGAAAGTTTTCTCATTTGGAAATATCATAAGTTTGAACCCCAACAACCCAAAGACTCTTCAACTCCCCAATCAATTGTGCAAGAAAAGATCTATCTTCTCCTTTGGTTTCGTAGGCTCCGGCATTAACACAGTCAAAAACATAAATTCATCATTCATAGATAAATCTGGAGGCAAATTATACGGGGTCGCCACCATAGGCCACAAAGAATATTATTATCTAGATTGACTAAATGGCTAAACAATCAACAAATAAACTTAGCCTAATATTTCGTACTTCAGAAGAAAAATTAGGAAAACATTCATCAAAATATTTCTAAGCAGGGGCATCAGAAGGGTGACACTTCTTACCATCCTCCATATGATGCTTTGAATGCCACCTCATTTCATTAGCTGTAGTGGTTGATGCATACAATCTCTACAACCTTGGTGTTGATGGAAAATAGTGCATCTTGTTATACGTTACCTTCAACTTATGTATATACATTCTATTTCTAGAACCCATAACATTTTGCTTGTACCGGGCATGCCCACATATTTTACAATTATTAAGGTCACTGTCATCACGCCAGTATATCATACAATTGTTCACACCGCAATGAATGACTAGTACGAGTAATCCCAAGCTTCTAACTAACTTCTTCGTGCTGTAGAAATCCATTGGCATTAGATTATCTTTTGGCAATAATTCTCGAATGAATTTATATATGTCATCAAGCCATGCCTACAAACACCTATGTTTGCACTTTTTTTTAACATCCTAACGACTTTGAGTATGCTTAGAATTTTCCTCATATACAGGTTTGTCTCCTGCTCGAATCATGACATAGAAATTCCTTGCCTCGGCATTGGGGTCCTCATTGGGGTTGAATTTAGGACCCACATCATCTAAAACCATTTTATGGTATGTAGTGTGATTAATATTATCCGAGAGCATCTGATCAATTTCACTTACTGACACCCATACTAAACTCGAACACCTCTGGTGGACTTGCCTCACACCATGGTATATCCAAACATAGTAATCTGCAACAAAACCATTTCTATAGAAATGCATCTTCACAGTCTCAGCATTCTAAAACTTTCTATTCTGACATTTAACTAAAGTACAAGGATACCTTATTTCTGTACCACCATTCACACACTCAGGATGCCTCAGAGCAAACTCGACATATTCATCAACTTTATCCCCCCATTCATTAGAGAACAGTCCATTCACTATTCAACCCTTGTACATCCATTCACGATCATATTCCATATTAGTTAAAAAAATCATTTTATTTAACAAAACAATTATTTCTAATTATAGTTATATATAATTATATAGACATTTTTTCATATATACAAATATTTATATATAGTAATACACATATAGTTTAAAATAATGTTGTATGTTGTTATACATGTAATTATAAATATTGTTACATTTGATTACACATATACTTACACATATAGTTAAATGTATATTTATACATGTAGGTTTATATATTTGTTATATTAATTTTATACATATATACATATAGTTATGTATAGGTATAGATATAATAAAATAATTTTTTATATACTACTATATACAAATATATATTAAATATAAGATTTAAATTTAATATTAAAATATAATTATGCATAAAGCTTTTAAAGTTATACACGTAGTAAGATACAATTATTTATAGTTATATATTATTTTACATATAAATATATAGTTATAAATAGTTATATATAGGTATATTAGTACATGTAATTATCAATGAATATACATAAATATAAACAATGTTATAAAAAAATATTTTTCTTTAATTATATTAATATATAAATGTATATACAATTAAAAATATAGTTATATATAATTATATAGACATTTATTTAGTTATAAAAATATTTATATATAGTAATACACATATAGTTTAAAATAATGTTGTATGTTGTTATACATGTAATTATAAATATTGTTACATTTGATTACACATATACTTACACATATAGTTAAACATATATTTATACATGTAGGTTTATATATTTGTTAATTTAATTTTTATATTTATACATATTGTTATGTATAGGTATAGATATAGTAAAATACTTTTTTATATACTACTAAATACAAATATATATTAAATATAAGATGTAAATCTAATATTAAAATATAATTATGCATAAAACTTTTAAAGTTATACACATAGTAAGATACAATTATTTATAGTTATATATTATTTTACATATAATATATATAGTTATAAATAGTTATATATAATAAAACATATAGTTATATATTGATATATTAGTACAAGTAGTTATCAGTGGTTATATATAATTATAAACAACTTTATAAAAGATATTTTGCTTTAATTATATTAATACATAAATGTATATACAGGTACAAATTTAGTTATATATAATTATATAGACATTTATTTAGTAATACAAATATTTATATATAGTTATACACATATAGTTTAATAAAATCTTGTATGTTGTTATACATTTTATTATAAATATTGTTTCATTTGATTATACATATAGTTACAGATATTGTTAAACATATATTTATACATTTAGGTTTATATTTTTGTTCATTTAATTTTATATATTTATACATATAGTTATGTATCAATATAGATATAGTAAAATACTTTTTTATATTCTACTATATACAAATATATATTAAATATAAGCTTTAAATTTAATATTTAAATATTATTATGTATAAAACTTTTAAATTATACAGATAGTAAGATACAATTATTTATAGTTATAAATTATTTTACATATAATATAGATAGCTATATATAATTAAACAAAAAGTTATATAAAAATATATTTATACAAGTAGTGATATGTAGTTATACATTAATATATACAACATTATAAACAATATTTTAATTTAATTAAATGAATACATATATGTATATATAGTTACAAATATAGTTATATTTAATTATATAGAGTGTTACATATTTATATAAATATTTTAATATAGTTATACACAATATTATAAATATATATGTGTTTCAGGATATAATTATAGTTAACATTTATAAAGGTATAAATTTAGTAAAATATAATTATATATAGTTATATATTATTATACATATAGTATATATTTTTTTGAAATATAGTTATATAGAATTATAATTATAGTTATATATTATTATATAGTTAAAATTTAGTTATATAAAGTTATAAATATAGTTATAAAAGTAGTTAACTTTATTATAAATATAGTTATAAATACATTTATATAAAATGACATATGATTATATAATTAAACATGTGTGTCTATATAATATTTGTGAATAAAATATTAAAATAAATGTTACTTAAATATTATTATATTTAAATGTAACACTTTTATAAATACTATATAGTATATATATCACATTTATATAAACATTATAAATATTCTATATTTATATAAAAAAATATGTAATATAAATATTTACAAAATTAAATTATAATTTAATATTACATAATTTTTATATAAGAAAATATATAAATGGATAGTTTAATGTAAATTTTGTATAGATATTTATAAACATTATATGTTTATATAAACATATCGATGTGTATTTATAATATAATTCATTTATATATATTTAAGTATAGACATTTATACATAATATCATTCAATTATATAAATGTATAAAAGTTTATATATACTGTTATAGAGATTTAAGATTAACATTAATTAAAAGTTTGATTTAACATAAATCATAATATTTATTAAAGTATAGACATTTATACATAATGTCATATGATTATATAAATATAAACCATTAGCATTAAAATTATTCGGATGCAAACATAATGTAATTAAAATCAAAATCACTAAAAACCTAAAAATATAAATCGTGGATGAACAAATTTTTTAAAAAATAGAAAATTATAGTTTAATTAATTGTGTCGAGTCGAAATAATGTTAGGTTAAAAAAATCAAAGGAAAAATTAAGAAATTAGGAGGTGAAAAAAAAACCTAATACCCGAATTTAGTAAAAAATTAAATTTGGAATATGTATATATAATTTAAAGAGATGAAGATGTCTATAAGCAATTTGAAGGAGAAGAACAAAGAAAAACTTACTTGGATTTAGAAGTAAGAT
Source organism: Sapria himalayana (assembly GCA_029783825.1). NCBI lineage: Eukaryota > Viridiplantae > Streptophyta > Magnoliopsida > Malpighiales > Rafflesiaceae > Sapria > Sapria himalayana. The sequence continues at coordinate 66,904 of JAREIK010000436.1, forward strand.
TAAAATTTTGTGTTTTTGTGTTTACAGTCAGCTCTGATTCGGAAAAACGATGGAGTTTCGATGATTTAGGGTTAAATGACTTAGCAAATAATTTTCAAATCAAAAAATTAAAAGAATAAAATAATTGACCAAATTTATGATCGGTAAATGATAAGTGATAAAAAATCTATAAGGATTTGGAAGTCCACTTTACCGACCAAGTTTAATGTTAATATGTTTTTGGTCGTTAAATGGTCGATGATTAGTCAACAATTTTTATTAGCTATTTCTATCCTAATTTACAAACCAATTTCTTACCAATCTTATTTGGTCGAGAGTTATGGTGGGTATTCAGTCATGAAAAGGTTAGTAATTACCTACCTAAATATTCTGCCGATAATTTAGTTTGTAATTATGACCTTATAAATATATTGGATGACCATTGTACTGATCATTTTAATGGTTATATATTTTACGTCGTTAAATTGTTGGTAATCTTTCGAGAATATTTTTTGCTATTTCCTTCCTAATTTACAGACCATAATCCCGACCAAATATATTTTAGTCGATAGTTGGTTGCGAATTTGGTCGAGAAAATTTTTCCTCCGATGCGCCTATTTGGATCTCTAAATTGGTCATGATTTGGTCCATAAATACCAACCTATATATTTGGTCATAAATAGTTGGTAAGTACGAAGATAATATAATTTGAAAAAACATGGTACCGAGCAAAATATAGTAATAGGTTGTTAAATGGTCAGTAATATGTTTCGATAACCACTTTGTAGACTGATTTCCGACCAAAATATTTGGTCGGTAATTATGATCGGATCCTTTAGTCACAAATTTGGTCGGTAAGAAATTTTTTTGATACACTTTTTGGTTACTAACTTGTCAGTTTTGGTTGGTATTTTAGTTGGCATTATCATATTTTTTAGTAGTAATAGATAGATAGATAGATTAACAGAAATATGAGTATAGATATATAGACAGATAGACAGACAAAAAGATAGATAGAGAGATACATAGATAAACCGATAGATCAACATATAGATAGAAAGATAGATAGATAGATAGGCAGATAGAGAAACCAAAAGACAGATAGATGGACAAACAAATCGATAGACGGATAGATAGACAGACAGATAGACAAACATATAAATAGATAGACAAATAGAAAGAAAGATAGATAAGCATATAGATAGACTAAAGATAGAAAGACATAACGATATATAGATATATAGACATATAGATAGATAAATAAACAAACATATACATGAATAGATTGACAGAAAGATAGACATATAGAAATATAAACAGATAGATAAAAATTTTGAAAAATAGATAGAGAGATAGACAAATAGATAGATAGATAGATAGATAAACAAACCAGATAGATAAAAAGATAGATAGATAGATAGAAACATATATAAATATATAGATAGATAGATAGACATATAGACAGACAAATAGATAGACATATAGACAAAAAATTGACAGATTGATAGAGAGATAGATATACAAATAGATAGATAAATTAACAAATTGATAGACATATAGATAGATAGACAAACAAACATATAGATAAATATATAGATATATAGATATATAGATAGATAGATATATAGATAAATAAATATATAGATCGATAGTTAGATAGACATATAGATAGACAGATAGATAGTCAGATAAATAGATAGGTAGATAGATAAATAATTAGATAGACAAATAGATTGACATATAGATAGACAAATATATAGATAGATTAAATATATATAGACATACATATAGATAAATAAATATATAGGCAGATAGAATAGATAGATATTAAATATTTAGAAAGATAGACAGATAAATAGATAGATAGATAAATAGATAGATAGATTGATTGATTGACAAATAGAGAGATATATAGATTGATCTAAAGACATATGGATAATTATATCGATAGACACCTTGATAAATAAACAAATAGACATATAGATAGTTAGATAAACAAATTGATATAGAGATATACATACAGATATATACATAAATAGATATACATATATAAATATAGATAGCTAGACAGATAGATAGACAAATAGATATATAAACATAGATATATATAGATAGACATATAGATGGACAGATAGATAGATAGACATATAGATACACATATAGATATAGAAAAAGATAGCAAGATATATAAAGAGATAAATAAAAAGATAGATATATCAAATGATATATATATATATATAGATAAAAAGAGAGATTGATTGATAGATAGACAGACAAATAAATATACAAATAGATAGGCACATAAATAGATACACAGTTAGATTGATATATAGTTAGATAGTTAGATAGACTAATAGATCAACAATTAGAGAGATAAATACACAAATAAATCAACAAATAGATATACATAAAGATAGACATATAGAAATACTAATAGTTAGATTAACATATAGATAGACATATAGATATATTTATAGACAATTAGATAGACACATAAATAGACACAGTTAGATTGATAGATAGTTAGATAGACTAATAGATTGATAATTAGAGAGATAAATAGACAAAAAAATAGACAGATAGATATACATAAAGATAGACATATAGATATATAGAAAGATATACAAACACATATACAAATAGAATGATAGACAGATAGACAGACAGATTGATTGATTGATAGAAAGAGAGATAGAAAGAAAGAAAGATAGATAGATAGATTGCTAGATAGATAGATAGATAGATATATAGATAGTTAGATATATTTACTATAGATAGATAGTTATATAGAGAGATAGTTAGTAAGATAAACAGATAGATATACAAATAGATAGATAGATAGATAGATAGACAAATAAGCACATATATATAAAGATTGATAGATTGATAGACATATAGATAGATTGATTGATAGATAGATAAACAAACAAATAGATAGACAAATAGATAGAAAAATAAGCAAACAAAATAGAAGCATAAAGAAAATTACTGATAGATAGATGGATATATGATGGATAGAGAGACTGATAGATAGATGGATAGATAGATGAATAGAATGTTGGATAGATAGGCAGGTAGATAAATGGATAGATAGTTGTATATAGATAAACAAATATACAGATAGATAGATAATTAGATAGATATATAATTAGAAAGATAGATAGATATATAGATAGAAAATTAAGTATACAAATAGATAGTTAGATTGTGAGAGATATAAGTAGATAGATACATAAAACTATATATTAATAGACAGATAGATATAAAGACAAATAGATAGACATATTGATAGACAGATAGATAGAGAAAAAGATAGATAGATAGATAGATAGGCAGATATATATACATATATAAATTGATAAATAGATAGATAGACTAAAATATATATTAATAAATAGACAAATAGTTAGACAGATTGAAAGACATAGTGATAGATAGATAGATAGAAATATAAATAGATTGATTGATAGATCAACAAATAGATAGATAGATAGATAGAAAAATAGATAGATAGACAAATAGAGAGAGAGAGAGATAGATATATATATATATAGAAAAAAAGATTGACAAATAATTAGATAGATAATTAGAAAGATAGACAGATAAATAGATAGATAGATAAATAGATAGATAGATTGATTGAATGACGAATAGATAGATATATAGATTGATCTAAAAACATATGGATAATTATATCGATAGACACCTTGATAAATAAACAAATAGACATATAGATAGTTAGATAAACAAATTGATATAGAGATATACATACAGATATATAACATAATAGATATACAGATATAATATAGATAGCTAGACAGATAGATAGACAAATAGATATATAAACATATAGATATATATAGATAGACATATAGATGGACAGATAATAGACAGATAGATACACATATAGATATAGATAACGTAGCAGATATATAAAGAGATAAATAATAAGATAGATATAGCAAATGATATATATATATATATAAAGATAGATAGATAAAAGGAAGATTGATTGATAGATAGACAACAAATAAATATACAAATAGATAGGCACATAAATAGATACACAGTTAATTGATATATAGTTAGATAGTTAGATAGACTAATTGATCAACAATTAATAGATAAAATACACAATTAATTGACAAATAGATATCATAAAGATTGACATAGAGATATACTAATAGTTAGAGTAACATATAGATTGACATATAGATATATTTATAGACAATTAGATAGACACATAAATAGACACACAATTAGATTGATAGATAGTTAGATAGACTAATAGATTTATAATTAGAGAGATAAATAGACAAAAAATAGATAGATAGATATACATAAAGATAGATATATAGATATATAGAAAGATATACAAATACATATACAAATAGAATGATAGACCGATAGACAGACAGATTGATTGATAGAAAGAGAGATAGAAAGAAAGAAAGATAGATAGATAGATAGATAGATATATAGATATATAGATAGTTAGATATATTGACTATAGATAGATAGTCATATAGAGAGATAGTTAGTAAGATAGACAGATAGATATACAAACAGATAGATAGACAGATAAGCAGATATATATAAAGATTGATAGATTGATAGACATATAGATAGATAGATTGATAGATAGATAAACAAAAAAATAGATAGACAAATAAGCAAACAAATAGAAGCATAGAGACTGATAGATAGATGGATATATGATGGATAGAGAGACTGATAGATAGATGGATAGATAGATGAATAGAATGTTGGATAGATAGGCAGGTAGATAAATGGATAGATAGATGGATAGATAATGTATATAGATAACAATATACAGATAGATAGATTATTAGATAGATATATAATTAGAAAGATAGATAGATATATAGATAGAAAAATTAACTATACAAATAGATAGTTAGATAGTGAGATATAAGTAGTAGATACATAAAACTATAGATTAATAGATAGATGAATAAAGACAAATAGATAGACATATTGATAGATAGATAGACATACAGACATATAGATGATTTGATACATAGATAGATATAAATTACACAGATAGATAGACAAATAAATAGACATATTGATAGATACTTGATAAATAGTTAGTTAGAAAGATTGATAAACATATAGATATACATATAAATAGACACAAAGATTGATAGAAAGATAGATTGATTGATTGACAGAAAGATAGATAGATAGTTAGATCGATAGACTTTAATTTAAATAGACACATAGAAGATAAATAATTAAACAAATAGATTGACAAATAGATAGATTGATTGATAGACATATAAATAGATAAATAAACATATAGATTGGCAGATAGATAGATAGAAAGATAGGTAGACATGCAGATTAATAGATAAATATATAGATATACAGACAGCTAGATAGGTAGATATACATATAGCAGATCAAAAGTAGACAAATAGACATATAAAAAGATAAGTAGATAGAAAAAAATATATAGACAAATAGATAAACATATATATAGATAGTTAGATATACACATAGACAGATAGCATATAGATTGACAAACGAATAGATAAATAGACAAATACACTAATAGTTAGATAGATAGACATGTACATGTATAGATAAATAGCCAGACATATATAGCTGATAGATAGATAGATAGATATACAATTAGTTAGACAAATAAATAGATAGAAAGATAGAAATATACAATCATAGATAAATACTAATAAAATACAAATAGATAGATAGATATATAGAAGTCAGATCTATAGATAGATAGATTGATAGATAGACAGATAAATGAGAGAGAGAGATTGATTGATTGATTGACAGACATATAGATAGAAATATAAACAAACATAGATAGATATATAGATAGAAAGATAGATATATATACATATATATATATATATATATATAGATAAATATACAGACAAATAGGCAGAAAAATAGGTTAACATACAAAAATTATAGAATAGATATAGGTAGATAGATAGACAGATAGATAAACAAAGATTATATATAAATAGTTAAATAGATAAATAAATAGACAGACAGATAGATAAATAGAGAGACACGCATATAAACAGATAGATAAATAAATAAATAGAAATTCTAATAAAAAGGAAGAAAGATAGATAGATATACCTATAAATATATATATAGTTATAAACACATATATAAAGCATATAGATATGCATATAGATAGGCATATAGATAGACATATGATAAATGGATATATAGACTAACGATAGATGGATATGAAGAGTGATAGAAAGATGTATAGATAGATTGATAGATAGTCATATAGATAGATGTCAGATAGATGTATAGATAGACATATAGATATATGAATTAATTTTGGATAGATAGAAGGATAGATAGATAGATAGAAATAAATTGATAAAAGATAAATGG
>JAREIK010000436.1:79804-100804 GCA_029783825.1 Sapria himalayana
TAGAATTAATCTATCTATCTATCTATATGTAGATCTATTTGTTTATCTATCTATCTATTTATTTATCTGTCCATCTATCTATATATCTATCTATCTATTTGTCTATTTATCTATCTATTTATTTATGTATTTGTCTACTAATATGTAGATTTGTCGATCTATCTATATATGTATTTATTTAACTATTTGTATATCTATCTTTCAAACTATCTATGTATGTATCTATCTATATGTCTATCTATCTATCAATTAATCTATCTATCTATTTATTTGTCTATCTACATATCTATATATTTATATGTCTATCTATTTAACTGGCTATCTTTTTTCTATCTATCTTGTTGTCCATTAGTATATTTGTCTTTTTATCTCTCTATCTATTTATCAATCAATCAATCAATCTATATGTTTATCTATCTATCTATCTTTTTATACTTTTAAATATCAATCTATCAATGAATCTGTGTGTCTATCTATCTTGTTGTCTATCAATCAATCAATCTATCTATCTATATATCAATCTATATGTCTATACCTATCTATCTATATATCTATATGTCTGTCTATCTATTTATTTATCTATTATCTATCTATATGTCTATCTGTCTATCTTTCAATTTGTGTTTCTATATATATGTCTAAATATCTATTTGTCTATCTATTTATATGTCAATCTACCAATTATTCTTTATGTCACTTTGTCAATTTTTTTCTCTCTCTATTTGTTTATCTACATATCTATCAATTTGTCTATCTATCTATCTTTCTATCTGTTAATTTATCTATCTATCTATCTGTCTGTCTATCTGACTATTTATCTATGTCAAACTATCTATCTATCTATCTATCTATTAATCTATTTTTTAATCTATCTATCTATCTATTTGTATATTTGTCTAACTATCTATTTGTCTATCTGTTTATATGTCAATCTACTAATTATTCTTTATGTCTCTTTGTCAATTTTTCTATCTCTAGTTTTGTTTATCTACCTATCTATCAATTTGTCTATCTATCTATCTTTCTATCTGTTAATTTATCTATCTATCTATCTGTCTGTCTATCTATCTATCTATCTATCTATCTATCTGTCTATCTGACTATTTATCTATGTCAAACTATCTTTCTATCTATCTGTCTATCTATTTTTTTATCTATCTATCTATTTGTGTATTTGTCTAACTATCTATTTGTCTATCTATATATCTATCTATCTTTCTATATGTCGATGTGTCTATGTGAACATCTATCTATCTATCTTTCTTTCTATCAATCAATTAATCAATCAATCAATCTGTCTATCTATCCATTTGTTTATCTATGTATCTATCTATTTGTATATATATATATATATCTATCTATCGATCCATCTATCTATTTTATTAACTATCTATCTATATGTTTATCTTTCTTTCTACCAATCCGTCTTTATTTCTATCTATCTATCTTTCTTTCGTTCAATCAATCAATCAGTCTATCTATTTGTCTATCAGTCTATTAGTCAAAATATCTAGGTGTCTATTTGTCTGTCTATCTGTCTGTCTATTTATCTGTCATTCTATCTATCTATTTGTCTATCTATCTATCTTTTTATCTTTCCTTCTATCTATCTATCTATCTATCTATTGATCTATCTTTCAATCTATATTTGTGTATATTTATATATTTGTCTATCTATAATTAAGTCTATAAGTTTATCTATTTATATGACTACCCATCTATCTAGCTATGTATCTATCTATCTATCTATGTTTCTATAAATTTGTCTATATGTTGATCTATTATTTGTCTATTAGTTTATCTAATTAACTATATATCTCTATATCTACCTATTCATCCATCTCTATTTATCTATATATCAGTCTATTAGTTAATTTATCTATCTATATATCTATCAATCTAGGTCTCTATCTATTTATCTATCTATCTATCTAAATATATATTTGTCTATCTATATATTTGTCTATCCATATATATATATATATATATATCTGTATATCTTTCTATCTATCAATTTATCTATCCATCTTTCTTTCTCCATATCTTTCTATATGTCTATATTTCTATCTATCTATTTGTTTATTTTTATATCTGACTATTTGTCTATCTATCTATCTAAGTTTCTACCTCTCTATATATGAAACTATCTACCTTTCTATTTATCTATCTATCTTACTTTCTATTTATATGTCTACATGTTTATTAGTCTTAATATCAATATATTTTAAGTATCTATCTATAAATCTATTTATCTATGTATCACTTTATCTATATGTTTATCTATCTTTCTATCTATGTATCAGTATTTCATTATATTAGCCTATCTATCTATCTATCTATCTATCTTTCAATCTATCTATCTATTGATCTGTCTATCATTATATCTGTATATCTATCATTATATCTATTTGTATATCTATTTATTGGCCTATTTATATATCTATATATTTGTATATTTTTCTATCTCTCTATCTATCTATCCTTCAATCTATCTATTTATTTATCTATTTATCTATATACCTGTTTAACTATATATATATATTTAAATTTCTATCTGTCTATATATTTATTAATAAATCTATATATTTGTCTATCAAACAATGTCTATTTGTCTATCAATCTATTTTCTATTTGTCAATTTTTCTATATGTTTATCTATCAATCTATATATCTATTTGTCTATTTGTCTATCTATGTAAATGTCTATATATGTATATGTATATCTATGGATATGTCTATATATCTATCAATCAAGTAATCTATATATATATATATATATATATATATATATATATATATATATATATATATATTTATAACTATCTATCTCTCTATATATCTTTTTGTCTATATGTTTATGTCTATGTTTCTTTCAATCTATTTATCTATATAAATATATATGTATATCTATCTATTTGTGTACCTATATATTTATCTATCTAAATATATATTTATCTATCTATCTATCTATCTCTATGTCTATTTATCATTTTATCTATCTAACTATCTATCTATATATCTATCTATCTATATGTCATTATGTCTATTTATCAATCTGTCTACATTTATATTTATCTATCTCTTTGTCTTTCTATTTGTCTATCTATCTATCTTTCTTTCTTTAAACTATTTGTGTATCTTTATATCTATCTATCTCTGTATCTATTTATTTGTCTTTCTGTCTATCTGACTATCTGACTATTTGACTATTTGACTATATGACAATGTGACTATATATATATATATATATATTTATTTATTTATTTATTTATTTTTTATCTATCTATCTATTTATCTAACAATATATCTTTCTATCTATATATTTATCAAATAGTCTATATTCTATTAATCTATCGATCTATAATCTTTATATCTATCTAGCTTTCTATCTATCTATCTATCTATCTATCTATCTATATATCTATCTATCTGTCGATCTGTCTGTCTGTCTGATTGTATGTCTGTTTGTCTTTATATCAATCTAGCTTTCTACATATATATATATATATATATATATATATATATCTATCTATCTATCTCTCTGTCTATCTATATATCAAGCTATATAACTATCAATATATTTATCTATCTATATCTCTATCTGCCTATCTATCTATCTATCTGTTTGTCTATTTGTCAATCTGTCAATCTACCTATTTATCTATATGTCTGACTATATAGTTATCTATCAATCAATCAAAATATCTATCTATCTATCTATCTATCTATCTATTTATCTTTATATCTTTCTATCTATATATTTATCTAATTATCTTTCTCTTTCTATCTATCTACTTGCCAATCTATATATCTATTTAATTGTCTATCTATCTATATATTTGTATGCCTCTCGATTAATAAATCTATCCATCTATCTATTTATATATCTATGTTTATTTCAGTTTATCTTCTATATATATATCTATGTATCTATTTATTTTTATATATCTATCTATTTATCTAGCTCCCTATATATCTATCTATCTTTATATCGGATTATCTGTCTATTTATATGTCTATGTGTCTATCTCTCTATCTGTCAATATGTGTATCTATTTAGTTGTCTTTAATTTTTTCAATATATAAATCTTTCTATCTATCTAATTATTTATCTATCTATCTAACTATATATATATATATATATATATATATTTGTATGTCTATCTATCTATCTCTTTATCTATCTAGATAGTATCTATATATATAAATATATTTGTCTATCTATCTATCTATATAACCGTCTATCTGTCTGTATATCTATCTATCTAGCTTTCAATCTATCTATAAACTTATCTATTTAACTAACTATTTATATCTATTTATCTATATCTATCTAACTATATATTTATCAACCTATATACCTAAATATTTATCTATCTTCATATTTATGTGTATGTGTCTATATATTTATAAAGTCTATTTAGTAGTATTTGTTTCTATATATCAATCTATTTATCTCTCTCTCTCTATCTTACTATCTAGTTATTTGTATGTCTATCTATTTAGATTTAATCTATCTATCTATTTGTCTGTCTATATATGTGTCTAACTATCTACTATTTATCTATCTATCTATCTATTTGTCTATCTATCTATCTATTTATCTATCTCACTTTCAATCTATTTGAATGTCTATCTAATTATCAATTTATCTATCTATTTGTCTATCTATCTACCTATCTATTTATCTAGTTATCTATTGATCTATATGTGTATCTTTCTTTCTGTCTATTATTCTATATGATTTTCTATATAATTGCCTATTTATCTAATTATATATCAATCTATGAATCTATTTGTCTATCTTTCTATCGATCTATCTATCTATCTATCTTTATATCCATCTTTCTATCTATATATGTATCTAACTTTTTATAATTCTATCTAACTATATATCTAATATCTCTCTAACTATCTATCAATTATCTACATATCTATCTATCTATATATCTAATAGCTATCTATCTAATTATCTAATTATCTAATTATCTAATTATCTATCTATCTTTATATCTATATATCTATTTATCAATTTTTTTGTCTATTTTTCTATTTATCTATCTATCTTCTATTTGTCTATCAAGTTATCTATCTATCTCTCATCTCTTTGTCTATTTTTATTTCTATCTTTCTATATATATACCTAGCTAGCTATCTATCTATATACCTAGATATCTAGCTATCTATATATCTACAGATCTACCTATATATCTATCTAGTTATCTACAATCTCACTATCTATCTATCTATCTATTTATCTATCTATCTATATATCTACCTATGTATATATCTATCTATGTGTCTATCAATTTATTTGCATTTATGTCTATCTATCTAGTTGTCTATCTATCTATCTATCTATATATCTATAAGCCTATCTAGCTATTTATCTATATATATATATATATATACCTATCTAAATAACTATTTATTATCTATCTATTTATATCTATTATCTATCTATCTATCTTTCGTTCTTTATTACTTTATTTCCACTATCTATCTATCTACCTATCTATCTATCTACCTATCTATCTATTTATCTATCTATTTGTCTGTATATATGTATATATATATCTATATCTATATCTATATGATCTATCTGTCTATCTATCTTTCTATCTATCTATCTATATCTTTTTATTATATATATATATATATTATATATATATATATATATATAATTCTATCTATCTCTCAATTTATATATATATATTTCAATCTATCTGTCTATTCATCTATCTATTTATCTATTCATCTTCTATCTATTTATATCTATATCTATCTACCTATAAACATATCTAGTTATTTATATATCTATATTTATGTCTATCTATCTATTTATGTATCTATATGTCTATCTATCTATTAGTTTGTTTATTTTGTTGTCTTCTTTCTATATATCTATTTTTCTATCTATCTATTTATCTCTATCTATCTATTTGAATATCAATCAATCAATCAATCATATCTATCTATCTATGTATATATCTATCTATCTAACTCTTATCTATAAATATATTTATCTATATATCTTTCTTTCTTTCTATCTATCTATCTATTATATATATATATATTTCTATCTATCTATTTATATGTCTATCAATCAATCTATCTATCTCTCTATCTGTCTATCTATCTTTCTAGCTATCTATCTATTTATCTAGTTATCTATCTATCTATCTATATATCTATCTACCTATCAACCTATCTATATATCTATCTATTTTTTATATATCTAGCAATATCTTTTAACCTTTTTGATTCTTTACAAACTAAAAAGATATGCCACACTTCTATTCGTATGATATATTTTTATCAAGATGTAAGTTCAAATCAATAATTTATTAACTATTATCTACCATATAATGATGGAAGTTCAACTATGAATGTAAAACTATTGAAGAACGGTGTGCCCTAGAAGTTAAGTTGTCCAGAAATGCCCTACTCACATAGAGTAGTAGGTCATTTTTATTATTTTATTATTGTTGGGAAATCGCACTTCAACGGGTAGTGAGATTAAGAACAAAAAACAACAGAAAACACAGAAACAAGTAATATATATATATCACAATCCTACAAGCATCCACGACAGAATCAAAACGAGAAATCAACACAGAAATAACGTGATTCGCTAGTCGCTCAGTACGACTATCTACCTCCACCAGAAAATGCTTATGCGTTACAGATTAAAACCAAGAATGGTATGTCTTATAGTATGCAGCATTCGGTAGTCGCGAAATCACGCAGAGAGAGAGGAGAATGAAGATAAATAGTTCAACCGGGTCAAAAAACAGCCACCCGAAAAATAAATACAAATCATTTTATCCAAAAAAAATAAACAGCCAGTTCATTTAACCGAAACGGGTCGGGTCAGCGGGACCTCCGTTATGTGCTACTGCTGCATCCCCAGGCTTTTTATATTTCCTTTCCTGCACTTACATGAAAATATTAAAACAGATTATTAAGTAAAAACAAATTACATATACAGCAATTATCTTGTAACTTTTTTTCAAATTTCATTTCTCATAGATGTGGATTCTTCACAGCCATGGGTTTTGCTCATGTTCCACTATTTGAAGTTTCTTTTGTATTGTGATCTCTTTGCAGTGCTCGTTTGTGGAGTATCATAACTACAAAATTGTATACCAGTGCTATGCATCTTTATTTATACGGGTTGGCATTGACAATGATGGAGTAAGTTCCTATCAAATCTACAATATTGTACATAAGATGTATTTTAAGTGCGTGTTATTCTAAATCAAGTTGAGCTGAATCAATTTGTTTTGTTTATTTGTTTATTTGTTTTTTTTTATTTTTTTGCTATTAATTAAGCAATTATATTAGTGAGTAGAATCATACATGTTGCAGAATGAGTTTGTGATTTTAGAATTCATACATATATTAGTTAAAAAAATGGATCGTCATTTTGGGAATGAGGTAGAATTTAACTACAACACGATGAACTTATCTACCTCATCTTTCAATTCTTCACATGAAGTAATTTAACTTAGTTTTTTTTGAATTCCAATTTCTTAATTGTCATTGTGATCTCGACATCATGTTCCATTTTGAAAAGGCACATTTTATGTTGGATGAGAAGGTCATGAATGAAGCAACATTAACACTATGAGGAGCTCATTGACTGAACTATGTACAAACTAGAAACATATCTCAACAAAAAAAATCATAATCAAGCATTATATTTTTTTAATTAGTGATAACTTCTAAGTTAACCCATAATTCTAAAATGTCTTCTTTCTTTTTATCAAAAAATTGTAGCTTTGCTAATTGTTGTTTGGACTATTTATGCATCTCTTATAGATGATTTACTTTTAAGAATACATCACAGAAACTTAGTGCACTTCATTGGATATTGCCAAGAGGGTGGAAATATGCTTGTTTATTCTTATATAAAGTTCAATCGATACCAACTGAGGCACTAATTAATGCATGTAATGTTGATAGGCCAGTTCACCAATAGAGAATGTAACAATTGGATCAAGTGGCTCGAGATTGTAGATGATACTGCAAAAGGTGGTTTTTTAAAGTTCTTATTAGTGTTTGATTTATTTGGAAAGAATATGTCGTTAGTGTTAGCATTGTCTAGTGGGCAATGATGCCATGAGATGTAATCCCTTAGATGCGTAGCCAAGGTAAATAACTGCCTGGAAGTACATAGTGTGTGCATGGTGCACGTGCATGTGTGCTTGATGTATTGGACATGCACCGTGTGTATGTGTGCAACATGTGGGTTGGTTTGTTGGGTTCTTTTTTTATATGTATCAAGGAGAGTGATTTTACATGTTGAATTAAGAGAGTAAAAACTATATAGTTGTTATGAAAGTGGCTAATACTGTTGTTGTTCCATAACTATTTTACTGCTATAGTAAATGTTGAAAGTTAAGTATGTAATGAAAAATATAATATTTAATTTATATATATCTAGCACAATTTTTTTTATTTTTTATTTTATTATAAGAACTCATCGAGAAATATATGAAAGCTGTTTCCTCACTAGTTGAGGGTTCTATGGATCTTCGGATAACTTTTTAGAAGGAAGAAATGCAGGAAATGAAAGAAATAATAAATGCAATACAACCGCATATGACCTAAATGGAGTCATATTTAGCAGACGTAACAAGATAAATAGCACACCGAGTTTCAGCATAATACCCATGCAAGAGAGCCAAGCACAAAAGACACAAGCTAATGATGGCGGTGATTATTTAGTTTTAAATGATTATATACATGTGTTATGTTTTTGTTTTAACTATGTAAATATTGTATAAGATAATGTATTAATAGCTTTTACTTTTTATTAATTATTAATAATGGTTTATAGTATATGTTTTTTTTTCAATTTAATATAAAAATTTAAAAATATATAATTAAATTTTTTGTAAAAAAATAAACTTGAAAAAAAGTTTTGGAATAAAAATAGCTACGGATTTTCCCCTCGCTAATTTTGCTAGAAACTTTTCTATATATATTCAGTCTAAAAATATAAATTACTATTCTTAATTATGATCAGAATTAAGAAATGGAAAAATATAATTAGCTGGAGAAATTCTGTGTATCAAAAATTTACTAGGGAATTAATTTTTCATTAATATTTTGTGGCGAGCACTTTAGCTTAGGAAAATTTCTATTGTAAATCCATTATTATTCTATTTTAGTGATGGTATAAGCCTAAATAGTAGGGAACTTTCCCTAGCCACTTAGGTATTTTTTGGTAGTGATAGACAAATAGACATATAAACAAATAGACAGATAGACAGACAAATATATATAAAAATATACATATAAATAGATAGATAGATAGATAAATTGAAAGGAACACATTCAAAAAGACAGACAATCAGGCAGGCATGGACACAGACAGATAGATAGAAAATAAATAATCAGACTAATAAATAAATAGATAGACAAATAGATACATAGAAAAATAGATAGACAGTTTGAAAGATAGATTTATAGATAGATTTATAGATAGATTTATAGATAGATTTATAGGTAAATAGATTGACAGATTAATAGACGTATAGATAAATAGATAGGTAGTAGACATATAGATAGACAAATATATAGATAGATAAATAGACAAATAGATAGATAGATATAAATATAGATAGATAGATTGATAGATAGACAAAATGATAGACAGAATGATAAATAGATAAAATGAGAGATTAATAGACAGATTGATAGATAGATTAATAGACAGATAGATTGATCGATAATTTGATAGATCGATAGATTGATAGATAGACAGACAGACAGATAGATAGACAGACAAACAAATAGATAGATAGATAGACAAACATATAGATAGACAAATTGATAGATAAATAGATAAATAGATAGATAGAAAGATATATAGATAGATAGATAGATAAATAGATAGATAGATTGATTATAGATAGATAGATAGACAGATAAATATATAGATAGACAAATAGATAGATAGATAAACATATAGAGAGATAAATCGATATATAGAAAGATAGACAGATAGATATATATATATATATATATATATATATATATATATTAATAGATATATAGATATATAGATAGATAGATAGATAGACAGATAAATAAACTAATAAAAAGATGATAGATAGATAGGCAGATAGACAAACAGATAGATAGACAAAAAGATTGATAAATAGACAGATAGAAAAAAAGATAGATAGATAAATAGATAGATAGATTGATAGATTGATGATTGATAGATTAATAGATAGAAAAATAGAAAAATAGAAAAATAGATTAATAGATAGATAGAAAAATTGATAGATAGATTGATAGACATATGGATACAAATTTTGATATATAGATTGATAGACAAATTGATATACAAATTTATAGAGAAATTGATAGACAAATTGATAGACAGATAGATTGATTAATAGACTAAAAATTTGATAGATTGTTAATAGATTGATAAACATATTCTTAGATGAATAAATAGACAAATTGATAGACATATAGATAGACAAAAGATAGATATATAGATTTATTGATAGATAGACAAATATATCGATTAGATTATTAGATAATTAAAAAGGTAGATTGAAATACAGATAGATAAACAGACAGATAGGCAGGCAGGCAGGCAACAGACAAATAGATAGATAGATAGATAGAATGATAGTCAAATAGATAAATAGACTGATAGCTAGATAGATAGATAAATAGCTAGAAAAATATACAAAAAGAAAGATAGATATATAGATAGATATATATATATATATATATATATAGACATATGGACATATAGATAGACTAATAGATAGACATATAGAAATACAAATAGATAGATAGAAAGTTAGATAGATAGAAAGATAGATAAATAGATAGAATGATATATAAATAGATAGATAGGTACATAGATACACAAATATATAAATAGATAAACAACTTGATAGACAGACATATAGATAGATAGATAGAAAAATAGATAGACAAAGAGATAGATAGATAGATAGATAGATAAACAGATATGCACATACATAGACAGATAGATAGACAAATAGATAGACAAATAGACAGGTAATTAGTTAGATAGACATATAGTTAGATAGTTAGATAGATAGATAGATTAATAGTTAGTTAGTTAGATAGAAAGATAGATAGACATGTAGATAGATAGATAGATTGATTGATTGATAGACATATATATATACATATAGTTAGATAGATAGATAGATAGACAAGTAGATAGACACATAGATAGATAGATAGACAGACAAAGGCAAAAAAAATAAAAGTTAGACTAATAGATAGATAGATAGATAGATAGAAATTGATAGATAAATAGATAGATAGATAACCAGATAGATAGATAGATAGATAAACACAGAGATAGATAGATAGATAGACAGGTCAATATATAGATAGATAGATTGATTAATTGATAGTCAGATTGCTAGACAAATTGATAGAAAGATTGATAGATATATTAATACACAATTTGATAGATAGAATGATAAACAGATTGAAAGACTAATTATTAGACAAATTGAGAGATAAATAGATAGAAGACAGACAGACATATAGATAGATTAATAAATAGATAGATAGATACATACATATATAGATAGATAGATAGGTAGGTAGGTAGATTATTAAATAGATAAATAGACAGATATATAGACATATAGATATATAGTTAGATAGATATACATATAGATTAATAGAAAGAAAGAAAGATATATAAATTGATAGAAAGAAAGATAGAAGATAGTAAAATTGATAGAAAAATAGATAGATTGATACTTAAACAAATAGATAGATTGATAGATTGACAGATAGATAGACAGGTAGTAGATAGACAAACAGATAGATAGATAGATAGACGTATAGATAGACAAATAGATAGGCAGATATATAGACAGGAATGTAGACAGACATATAGATAGATAGATAGATAGACATATAGATCACTATAAGAAAATATCAGTTTAGCTCGGGAAATTTAGCTAGATAAAATCTCTAGCTAAATAGCGAGGGATTAGCTAGGGCTTTTCAAGGGATTTTTGATTTTATATTGAATTAAGAATTATTGATGGATTAGTAACGAATTAGTGATGGATTAGCAATAAAAATTTCCGATTGAAAACTATCTGTCGCTAATATTATCATAGATTTCCATGTAAAGAAAAGCTGGAAACTTAGCAACGGATTTAGTGATTGAGTATCCCTAGCTAATTAAACTGATAAAAAATTCATCACAAAATAAATATCTGAATTTTTTTAAATATTTTATATTTAATTACAAGCATTTATTTATTAAATTCTATTTTTTACAAAATATAATTATTTAGCTAGGGATTTTTTTCTTATCTATTTGGGCTCGAGATATTTTTCATTACTAATCTTTAATGATTTTAATTTTTTTAATAATTTATTTGTTTTAATATTTTATTTTATTTTGTATAATAAAGGTACATATGCCATTGTCTATAAATGACTAATCCATTAAAAACATATTCTCCTCGTATAATTATAAAAATAGGTTGTTATAAATAAATAATTTCAAAAATATATAAATACATAAAAATTATATTAATAATGACAATAATAACTATTATAATGATTATAAAATTTGTAAAAAATCATACTAACATTTTTCTAAAATTTTTATTTATAAAATTTAAAAATTTATATTAAAAACATTAAATAATAATTAATTCTATAATTATAATAATTTTTAAGATATTTAAAAAAAAATGAATATACATTAAAATTTCTACTACTAAAAAGCTAAAATAATTTATTATAAAATTAAATGAAAAATAATTACAAAAATATCTGAAGTAACGAATAAACTAGTAAATATTAATATTATTTTACGTTAAAAAATATAGTTTATTGATTATATAAAATTTTTAAAAAAATAATTACTAAAAAATTTGAAAATTTTAAGTATACAAATAATTTCAAAATTTTCATTAACTTTAAAAGAAAATAAATTGATATTTAAAGATAAATACATAGATCTTTACACCTACTGAATATAATAAGAATTAAATTATTGAGCAAGATTTTTATTATTAGCTTTTAATATTTCTTCTTTATTAAAATAAAAAAATATAACTTTTTTTAAATAATCTTCTCACTTTAAGTAATTTTTAGAATTTTATAAATTATTAATTATATCAAATAATATGAAATTTTAAGTCTTTAAAATTATTTCATATTATCTTCATAAAAATTAATATGAATTCTAAAAAATTTAAGCATATAAAATTTTTAAAGTGACATCATTGGGAAATGATAAAATTGGTTTCAGTAATTTAAGCATATAAAATGCAATTGTTTTTTTTGCACCATAATATAATTTTTGGTCCATAATATTAATTATCTTGAATTTGGCATGGTATAAGTCATCAAAAATTACCCAATTGGATTCCATCATAAGAAATTGGGGTGTGGTTGTCGTGTTTTTTGATAAACATATTGATAAATAGATTGATAGATAGCTTAATATACATATTGATAGACATGTGTATATTGAATTTGATAGATAGATAGACAAATAGATAGATAAACATATAGATAGATTGATATACTATTAGTTAGAAAGATAGGTAGGTAGATATATATATAAAGACAAACAAACAGATAAATAAATAAATAAATAAATATAATAATATATATATATATATATATTCAAACAAAGTGACAATCAGGCTGATAGATAGTCAGGTAGATAGAGAGTTAGGCAGACATACAGATAGCTAGAACATATGATAGATAGACAAACAGACTGATAGACAGAAAGATAGATAGATAGATAGGCAAATACATAGCCACATAGATAGACAGATAGATTTATAGATAGACAGATTAATATATAGATAGATAGACAGATAGATATATAGATAGATAGATAGACAGATACATAGATAGACAGATAGATAGATAGATAGACATATATATAGACAGATATATAGATTGATTGATTGATAGATTTATATTTTGATTGATAAACATATTGATAGACAAATTGATAGATAGCTTGATTGACATATTAATAGAGAATTGATATACAAATTTATTGATAGTTTGATAGACCGATAGATAAGAAAGATTCATAGATAGATAGATAGATAGACAGATATATAAATAAATAGATAGACAGATAAAAAGATATATTGGTAGATAGATAGATAGATATATAGATAGATAAATTGATATTTAGATAGAAAGTAGATATACAAATAGCTAGATAGATAGACATATAAATAAAAGAAAGATTGATTGATAGATAAATAGATTGATTGATTGATAAATTGATTGAAAGATTGATATACAGATTGATACACAAATTGATAGACATATTATTAGACAAATAGATAGACAGATAGATAGACAGATAGATAGACATTAGATAGACATAAAGATAGATAGATATATAGATAGAAAGATAGATAGATATGTAGGTAGAAAAATAGATAGACATATTGATATTTAGATTGATAGAAAGATAGATATACAGATAGATATACATTTAGATAAACTAATAGACACATAGATAGATATATAGATAGATAGACAAAAAGACATATATAAGGATAGACAGAGAGATACAAATAAAGATAGACAAATAGATATACAAAAAGAAAGAGAAGAAAGATAGATTGACAAATAGATAGATAGATAGACAAAAAGGTAGATAGATAGATATTTAGATAGTTAGACAGACAGACAGATTGATTGATACATAGATAGAAACATATATCGAGAGATTTATATACAGATTGATAGATAAATTTATATACAAATTGATAGATAGTTTGATAGACCGATTAATAGACAAAAAGATAGACAGATTGATAAATAGAAAGATGGACAGATATATACTGATATAGATAGACAGATAAAAAGATAAATAGATATATAGACAGATAAATAGACTAATCATATAGATAGATAGATTGATCAATTGATAGACAGAGATATATAGATAGATATATAGATAAATAGACCAATAGTTCAAATAGATAGATATATAGATTAAATAGACCAATAGTTCAAACAAATAGATATACAGATAGATAGACACATATATAGATAGAAAGATAGATATATAGACATATAGCTAGAAAGATATATAGACAAATTGATAAACAGAAGATAGATAGATAGATATACATTAGATATATAGATAGATAGTTAGAAAGATAGCCAGATAGATAGACATTAGATAGACATAAAGATAGATAGATATATATAGATAGAAAGATAGATAGATATGTAGGTAGAAAAATAGATAGACATATTGATATTTAGATTAATAGAAAGATAAATATACAGATAGATATACATTTAGATAAACTAATAGACACATAGATAGATATATAGATAATAGATAGAAAGACATATTTAAGGATAGACAGAGAGATATAAATAAAGATAGACAAATAGATATATAAATTAATTAATATAGATAGATAGACATTTAGATTGATAGACAAACAGAAAAATAGACAAATAGATAGAGAGACAACTATCTATCTTTTTATCTATCTGTCTATCTATTTATTTATAAATCTACCTACCTATCTATCTATCTATATGTCTATCTACTTGTCTATGTTCTGTCAATCTATTGGTTTATCTATCAAACTATCTTTCTATCAATTTTTCTATTAATCTGTATATCTTTCTATCTATTTATCTGCCTGTCTATTAATTTGTATATAAATCTTTCAATCAATTTGTCTATCAAGATATATAGATATATAGTTAGATCGATAGACAAATTGATAGAAAGATTGATAGACCAATTGATATACAGATTGATAGATAGATTGATAGACAGATAAACATACAAATTGATAGAGAGATTTATAGGCAAGTAGATAGAAAGATTAATAAATAGAGAAATAGACATAAAGATAGATAGGTAGATAGATAGATACATATATTAATAGATATATAGATAAATAAATAGAAAGAAAGATAAATAAATAGATAGATATTTAGATAGATATATAGATACATATATAGATAGATAAACAAATAGATAAATAGATCTATATATAGATAGACAGTTAAATAGATATAGAGAGAGGCAAATAGATAGTCATATAGTTAGACAGATAGATTAATAAAAAGATAGACAGAATGATAGATAGATAAATAGTCAAATAGATATAAAGATAGAAAGATAGAAAGATAAATAGATTGATACATAGATAGATAGAAAGATAGATAGACATATATATATATATATAGGAAAATAGATAAATAGATATATACATAAATAGATAGATTGATAGATTCTTAAATAAATAAATATATAGTTAGATAAATAGATGAAATACATTTAGATATATAGATAGATGATAGATAGATAGACAGGTTGACAGACAAATAGATAGATATATAAATATAAAGATAGAAAGATTGATTGATAAATTTAAAGATAGAAAGATAGATATATTGATTTGCAGATAGATAGATAGAAAGATAGTTATAAAGAAAGCCAAATCATGAGATATATAGACTACTAGATAGTTAGATAGATGAATGGAAAGATAGATAGATATATAGATTTACAGATAGATAGATAGATAGATATATGCAGATAGATAGGTATATAGACAGATAGATATAAGGATAGATAGACACATAGATAGAAAGATATATACACAGATTGATAAATAGATAGATAGATAGATTGATTGATAGATTGATTGATATTCAGATTGTTATATAACTTGATAGATATATTGATAGACAAATTAATATACAAATTGATAGAGAGATTTATAGACAGGTAGATATAAAGATTAATAGACAGATAGAGAGATAGATAGATAGATAAATAGACAGATAAATAGATAAAAAGATAGATCATTAGTTTGATTGATAGGAAAATAGATAGACTGGTAGATAGATAGATAAATATAAAGATAGATAAATAGATAGCTAGATAGTGACATAGATAGATAGATAGTGAAAGAGGCAAATACATATTCATATAGATAGACATTTAGATAAATAGATAGAAAGATAGAATGATAGATAGATAAATAGACAAATAGTTCGATAGATTGTGAGACAAACAGACACATAGATTGATAGATTGATAGATTGATAGATTATTAGACATATATATATATATATATATAGTTAGATAGATAGATATACATTTAGATATATAGATAGATGATAGATTGATAGACATTTTGCTACACAAATAAACAGATAGATTGATTGATTGATTGATTTATTTATTTATTGATAGATACATAGACAGATTGAAAGATATATAGACTAATACATAGATAGATAAAAAGATAGATAAATAGATAGATAGATAGACACATAGATAGATAGACTGACAAATAGATAGATAGATAGATAAATAGATAGATAGACAGAATTATATATATATATATATATTGAAAGATAGATAGATAGATACATACATACACAAATAGATAGATAGATAGATTGTTAGATAGACAGATAGAAAGATAGAAATAAAGAAATATATTTATATATAGATAGATAGCCATATCGATATATAGATGTATATAATGATAGATAGATACACAGATAGATAGATAGATAGACATATAGATAGATGGAGAGATTGGCAAACATACAGACATATAGATAGATTGTTAACAAGATAGACAATCTTGTAGATAGATAGTTAGGTAAACAGATTGTTAGGCTGATAGGTAGATAGCTAGCCATATAGATAGACAGCCAGAGCAATAGACAGAAAGATAGATTGATAGATAGTTAGATAGGCACATAGATAGACAGACAGATAAATAAATAGACAAATAGAAAGATATAATGATAGATAAATAGACACATAGATATACAGATATATAGATAGATTGATGGATTATTATATAGTAAGATTGATAAACATATTGATAGACATATTGATAGATATCTTGATTGATATATTGATAGACAAGTTAATATACAAAATGATTGATAGATTGATAAAGAGATAAATAGACAAATTAATAGACTGATAGATAGAATGATATATAAACTAATAGTTAGATATATAGACAAATATATAGATATATAGATAGGAAAATAGATTGATAGAAAGATAAAAAATAGATAGAATGACAGAAAGACAGACAAACAGATAGATAGAGAGATAGATATATAGATATAAATATAGATAAAAAGATAGATAGACATATAGATAGGCTAAAAGATTGACAGATCAATAGATTGATTGATAGAAAAATTGATTGATAGATTCATATCAGATCGATAGATATATTAATATACAAATTGATAAACAGATTGATAGAGAGTTTCATAGAAAGATATATATATATATATATATTTGATAAATAGATTAATAGACTTAAATAGATAAATAGATAGACATATAGAAAGTCAAATAGATGTATAGATAGATAGATAGCTAGATAAATTATTACATAATAGATAGATAGATAGATAAAAATACAGATGATAAAAACATAGATATAGATAGATAGATAGATATATAGATTCATAGATAGACACATAGATAGTTAGATAGACATTTAGATTTATTGATATATTGACAAAAAATAGATTCAAAAGATAGATACATAGATAGATTGAATGATATATTGATAGGCAGATAAATAGACATATAGATAGACAAATACATAGACAGATATATAGAAAGATTGATGAACAAATTTTTGCTTGACAGATTGATAGATTGATTGATTGATAGCTTAATAGATTGATTGATAGATAGCTTGATATATAAATTGATCAACATATTGGTAGACAGATTGATATACAAATTGATCAAGATATAGATAGATATTTAGATAGAAAGATTGAAAGATAGATAGATAGACATATAATTAAAATGATATACAGATAGATAAATAAATACAAAAATTGATATATAGATAGGCTGATACATAGATAGATAGTTATAGGCAAATAAATAGACAAATAGATTGATAGATTATTAGATAGATAGAAAAATAGATAGATAGATAGATAGAGACATTAATAGATTGATATATAGATAGATTGATAGTAAAATTATTAGACATATTGATAGATAGATTCATAGATAACTTGATAGACATATTGATAGACAAGTTGTATATAAATTGATAGATACATTGATAAATAGATAAATAGATATATATGTGGATAGATAAATTGATTGATATAGAGATAGATAAATAAATATATATGTGGATAGATAGACAGAAAGATATGAATAGATAGAAATATGATAGATATATAAATAGATAGATAGATAAACAGAAAGATAGATATAAAGATAGATAGATAGACATATAGATAGCCAGAAAGATAGATAGAATGTGATAAATATAAATGGAAAAATAGATAGATAGGTAGATAGACATATAGATAGAAAGATAGAGAGATAGAAATATAGATATATATATATATATATATATGTATGTATGTATGTATATATGCATATATATAGAAACATAGATCGATAGATAGATACTTAGATAGATAGATAGAAAGATAGATAGATAAATAGATATATCGACAGATTATTAGATATATTGATATACAGAAAGATAGATAGAAAGATGATTGATAGATATACAAATAGATAGATAGATATATAGATAGAGTGATACAAAGATAAATAGATAGATTGATAGATTGGCATATAATTAGCTAGTAAGATAGTTAGAAAAATAGACATATAGACAGATAGACAGATATATAGATCGATAGATAGTTATATATATAGATAGAGAAATAGACAAATAGATAATTCGACTTTCATATAGACATTAAGATTGACAGAACAATAGATATATAGATAGACATATAGATTGATTGATTGATAAAAAGATTGATTTATAGACAACTTGATTGATAGATTGATATACAAATTGATAGAAAGTGTAATAGACAGATAGAAAGAAAGATAGATAGATAGATTAATAGACATATAGATAGACAATTAGATCGAAAGATACATAGACAAATAGATTGATAGATATATGAAAATATAAATAGTTAGATATATTATTAGATATATAGATAGATAGATAGATAGAAGATAGTTTGATATACAGATATATAGACAAATAGATAGATAGATAGATAGATAGAAATATAGATCGTCATATAAATTGACAGATAGATAGACTAAAAGATAGATATAAAAATAAATATAAAGATATTTAGATAGTTAGTTAGACATATAGATAGATAGATAGGTAGATAAATATATATATTTATATAGATAGACACATGATAGACAAATATATAGAGAGATAGATAGATTCATAGAGAGATAAATAGACATAAAAATATATAGATAAAAAGATTGATAGGTAGATACATAGATAGATAGATAGTAAATAGACAGAATAAGATGATAAACAGATAATAAATGTAGTGATAATTATAAAGAAGACAAATAGAGTGACACCTAGATAGACAGATATATAGAAGTATGATCAATTAGAGAGGGTGTAGATATAGTGATAGATAGATTGATAGACATATTGATATATACCATGATAGTATAGATTGATAGAGAGATTAATATACAAATTGATAGAGAGATTTATTGACCGGTAGATAGAAAGGAATAATAGTAATAGTGTAATAGAATAGGAATAGAGTAGATATGATACAAATAGATAGATAAATATATAGATAGATAGACTAGATAGATAGATATATATATAGACATAGATATACGAAGCTGAAAAATAGATAGATAGATAGATTTATTAATAAACAAATAGATATAATAGATAGATATAGATAAATCAAAAACTAGATTGATAGACACATACATAGATAGAAAGAGAGGCAAATAGATAGTCATATAAATATACATTTAGATTGATAATTGAGAAATAGATAGAAAGAAAAATAAATAAATAGATAAATAGATAGATATAGAGATAGACAGATAGTTAATAGATAGATAGACAGATTGATATGCAAAGATAATTAAATAGATAGATTATATATATT
>JAREIK010000436.1:106314-153814 GCA_029783825.1 Sapria himalayana
ATAGATGATATTTTAGATAGATAATATCAGTATTCAGATAGATAATTAGTCAGATATTTAGATAGACATATAGATAGATAGACAGATAGACAATTAGATAGATAGACATAGATAGATTGATAGATAGTGAGTTTGAGAGATTGAGAGATAGATAAATAGATAGACAAATAGATAAATATATAAATATATAGATAAATAGATAGATAGATAGACACATAGATAGTATAATAATTTGACAGATAGATAGATAGATAGAGAGAATGGTAGATAGATAGATAAATAGACAGATAAGCTGATAAATAGATAGATAGATAAATAGATAGATAGACAAATAGACAATTAGGCTAATAGATAGATTGACAAATAGTCAACTAAAACCTATACAGATAGATAGATAGATAGCACATAGACAAATAGACAGATAGATAGATTGACAAATTTTTAGTTAGATAGACAAATAGACCAATAGACAAATAGATAGATAGATAGTTATAGTTATATATATATATATACAAATAGATATATAGATAGAAAAGACATATAGTCTGATAGATAGATAGACAGATACAATAAAAGATAGTTTGATAGATACATATTTGATAGATAGAAAAATAGAAAGATAGACAGATAAATAGTATATATATATATATATACACAAAACATATATATAGATAGAGAGATTGACATATACATAGATAGATAAAAAGATATAAAGATATACATTTAGATAGATATACATACAGACAAAGAAACAAATAAAAATATAGACAAATAGACAAATAAATAGATAGACATATAGAAAAATAGACAAATAAATAGATAAACATAGAAAAATAGACAAATAAATAGATAGACATAGAAAAATAGACAAATAGATAGTTATATATATCAAAAGATTGATTAATTAAAAGATGGAGAGCTAGACATATAGACAAATAGATAGATAGACATAAAGACATATAGATAGATAAAGATTAGACATATAGATATGTATACAAATATAGAGATTGATAGATAAATACACAAATAGACTATAGATAAATAGATAGATATATAGATAAAAAG
The DNA here is from genome assembly GCA_029783825.1 of Sapria himalayana. NCBI lineage: Eukaryota > Viridiplantae > Streptophyta > Magnoliopsida > Malpighiales > Rafflesiaceae > Sapria > Sapria himalayana. Next base: position 107,380 of record JAREIK010000436.1, read on the forward strand.
ATATACAAATAGATAGATATACAAATAGACAAATAGATAAATAGACATATAGATAGATAGTGATAGATATATAGATAGATAGACTAATTGATTAAGAGAAAGATAGACATATAGATAGATTAAAAGATAGATAGATAGGCAGATAGATAGATCAAAGATTGTTAGATGTATCGGATAGATCGATAGATTAGAATGACAAATAGATAGATAGATATGTAGGTATATATTTTGTTAGATAAAGAAATAGAAAGATAGATAAATATATATACACAAAATAGATAGATAGATAGATAAACAAATAAAAATATTGATAGATGATAGATAGACAAATAGATAGATAGAGAAATTGATAAATTGACAAATCTACAAATAAAGAGATTTATAGATATAATTATAGAAAGATAGACAAATAGACAGGTACATTTAAAGAATAATAGATAGATACACAAATAAATATATTATAGATAGAATGATAGATAGAATGATAGATAGATAGTTAGATTGAGATAGATATAGAAAGATAAGCAGATAGACTAATAACCAAATATATTGATAAATAAATTGATAAATAGATAAATAGATATATCGATAAATAGACAAATAGACACATTGAGAAATAGATAGATACATAGAAATATAGATAGTTAGATAGATATATAAATAACTAGATAGATAGATAATAAAATAGATAGATAGGTATACACATAGAGAAATAGACATATAGATAGATAGATAGATAGAAAGATAATAGACAGATACAAAAAAAGATAGTTAGACATATATATAGAAAGATACCAAGTTATATAGATAGATATATTGATTGATAGAGAAGTAGACAAATACACAAATTACAAGTATGATAGATAGATATATAGATAAATAGACTGATAAACATATATATAGATAGACAAATAGACATATATAAAGATGTTCATTTAGAGAGATCAACAGATAGAGATATAAGGATATGTGCAGAAAGATAAATACATAGAAAGATAAGTAGTTTGATAGATAGATAGATAATTAGATTGATAGATTGATAGATAGACAAATAGACAGATAGACAAATAGATAGAAATATTTTTAGATAGACTAATAGACAAATATTTAGATAGAAATGTACATAGTTAGATAAATAGATTGATATATAGATACATATATTAATAGATAGATAAACAAAAAGATAGAAAGATTTTTAGATAGACTAAATGATAGATATTCAGATATACAAGTAGACAGAACTATATATATACAGATTGATTGATATATAAATAGATAGATAGATATATATATATATATATATATATAGAAGATAGATAGATAGACAGGTAGATAGATAGATAGATATATATATATATATATACACATTGATGGATAAAGAGATAGAGATAGAGTGAGAAAGAACGTTAGATAGATAGATATAGATAGATATACAAGTTGACAAATAGATGGATAGACATATAAATAAATAGAGAAGAATTACACACAAAGATAGATTAATAGTTAGAGTGATTGACAGATAGAGAGAGAGTGAGAAAGAGATAGAGAAAGATATATATATATATATATATATATATATATATATATAGCAAATAGACAGATAAATAGATAGACATATACAAATAAATGTAGATTGATAGATACATAGGCTGACATATAAATAAATAGACAAATAGACAGATTGATAGTTAGATAAATGTATAGATTTATTAATAGTTAGATAGATAGAGAGATAACAAATATACAGATAGAGGGTTCGACATATATAAAAATATACATATTGATAGATATACATATAAAATAATAGATATATAGATAGATACATTGACATATAGATGAATAGATAGATAGTTAGATAAATCATTAGATAGTGAGATTAATAGATGGAGAGCTGAACATATAGATAGATATGGAGATAGACAGAAAGACATATAGAAAGAATGACATATAGATAGATAGATATATATATATATATATACATAGATAGATTGATTGATAGATAGACTACTGATAGATAGACAAATAGACTTTAAATACATAGATAGATATATAGATTGAAAGGTAGACAAATAGACAATTAGATAAATATAGATATAGATAGATAAACATATTGACAGATACACAGATACACTAATAGATTGATTAACAAATAGATAGATAGATCGAAAGATAGACAATTAGGTAGATAGATAGATTTAAGGACAAATAGACATATTGATAGATAGATAGGTAGGTAGATAGATAAAGAGAGATCGTTAGATAAAAATATAGATAGATATATAGATAGACAAAAGGATAGATAAATAGACATAAAGATATTTTTGTATTTATTTAGTTATCCCATAGGTTGTGTTTAGTGTGCATTGTATATACACTTATGGGTTGATAGAAAGTAATACTTATATAGTTATTATGTATATAGTTCAAAAGTTGCCTTATCTATCCATATATAAGTTTTATCTAGAATTTCTCTCTATCAATCTATCATTCTAACTATCTACAGGTTATCTATTTACCTGTCTATCTATATGTCTATCTAACAACTTATCTATCTACCTTTCTTTATATCTATCTAGCTGTCTTTCTATATGTATATCTATCTTTCTATTTATTTACCTATTTATCTATCTATATATCTATCTACCTGTCTGTCTGTTTACGTATTTATTTCTCTATTTATCCATCTATCTATATATCTATTTGTCTATCTATATTTCTATCAATCAATTAATAAATCAATCTGTCTGTCTATAGATTTGTCTATCTATATGTCTATTTATCAGTCTATATATATATATATCTTTCTATCTATATGACTATTTATCTACCTACCTACCTATCTATATAGCTATATATCAATCTAATAATATATTTATATATCTATTTGTCTATCTAAATGTCTATCTATATATCAGTCAGTCAGTTTATCTATCTATCTATTAATCTATTTATTAATCTGTATATCAATCTATCTATTTATCTATCTATCAATATATCAATTTTTCTATATATATGTCTATCAATCACTCTATGAAATTATCTATATGTCTATCTATGTATTTATCTGTCTGTTTGTCTATCTATCTATTTATTTGTATGGCTGTCTATATATCTATTTGTCTATATGTTTGTCTATTTGTCTATTTGTCTATTTTTCTATCATTTTATATGTATATTTGTTTGTTTGTATATCTATATGTCTGCCTACTAACCTGATTTTCTCTCTGGCTGAATACTTGCTAGTCTGTCTATATTTATATCATTCTATCTATTTTAATATCTATTTGTATTTTTATCTATTTGTCTATATGTATAACTATCTATTTGTCTATATCGATTTTAGTATAACTGTATATCTATATAACTAGCTATCTATTTATCTATCTATCTATCCATTACTCTATCTATCTACTTGTCTATTTATGTGTGTGTGTGTGTGTGTGTATCTTTCTTTCTTTATGTCAATATCTCGATCTATATATCTATCTATTTTTTATTGATTTATCAATATATCTATATATATATTTATCTATCAAACTATTTATTTAACTATCTAATTTTTTTCCTATCTACTTGTCTATCTAACTATCTATCTATTTGTCTATCTATCTTCTATGTATCTATTTGTCTATCTATCTTCTATCTATCTAGCTATCTAAATATATATCAATCTGTATATCTATATGTTGATCTATAAATCTATCTGTTTGTCTAATAATTTGTTGATTTATCTATCTATCTATTTATCTATCTGTCTATATGTCTATCTATTTATCAAACAATCTAACTATCTATCTATCAATTTGTTAATCACTCTATCTATCAATCTTTCTTTCAATGCATCTATCTATTTGTCTAAAGATTTGTCTATCTATTTGTCTATCAATCTGTCTATCAATCTATCAATCAATTTGTCTATTTATCTATCTATATATTTGTCTTTCTATTTGTCTATATGTATATCTATCTATTTATTTATTTGTCTATCTTTCTATCTATTTGTCTATCTATCTACATATATATATATATATATATATCTCTATATATTTATCTATCTTTTTCTCAATATAATAGTCTATCTATTTGTCTATCTATCTAACTTTTAATCTATCTATTGATCTATCTATCTATATGTCAATTTATTATTCAATCTCTCTTTATTTATTTCTATCTATATATTTATCTACTATCTGTCTATCTATATGTCTATCAATCAATCAATCGATCTATATATCAGTCTAATAAAATATATATATATATATATATATATATATATATATCTATATATATCTATATATTTTATATATATCTATCTTTCTATATGTATATATATATATATATATATATATATATATCTATCTGTCTATCTATCTATCTGTCTACCTATCTATCTATCTATCTGTCTATCAAGCAATCTATCAATCTATCTATAAATTTTTCTATCATTCTATTTATTAATCTATCTATCTATTAATCAATTTTCTCTTTATCTATTTATCTATCTAACTTGTGTATGTCTATCAATTTGTCTATCTATCTGTCTATCAATCTCTATATCAAACAATCTATTTATTTATCTTTCTATCTATCTATGTGTCTATCTATCTATCTATATATTTGTCTATCTGTTTGTCTATTTGTATCTTTGACAAACTATCTATTTTTCTAAATGTTTGTCTGTTTGTCTATTTTTCTATCAATTTATGTGTCGATTTGTTTATTTTTCTATTTATAAGTCTACCTACCTGCATAATTGTCTGCCTATCTGACTACTTTCCTATCTGTCTATCTGTCTATCTATCTATCTATTTTATTATATATTTGTCTATCTATCTGTCTGTCTATATGGATGTCTAATTTCTATCTATATATTTGTATATCTATTTATCTATATATATATATTTATCAATTTATCTATCTATCTATCAGTCTATCTATATGTTTATCTACTTGGCTATCTATCAATCGACCTATCAAACTTTCTAAGAATCTATCTAAAAATATGTCTATCAATCTATCTATTTTTCTATCTATCAAACTATCTGTCTATTTATCTATCTATCAAACTATCTTTCTATTTATCTATCTATCTCTCTATCTTTCTTTCTATATGTCTACCTATTTGTCTATCTATCTATTTATCTATCTATTAGTCTATCAATTTTTATATCTATTTGTCTATCAATCTCATATCAAACTATCTATCTATCTATTTATATATCTATTTTTTTATCTGCCTATCTATCTATCTATTTGTCTATCTTTTGTTAGATTGTATGATTGTCTATCATTCTATGTTTCTATTTGTTTGTTGGTTTGTTTAGCTATCTACATACATGCATGATTGTCTACCTGCCTAATTGCTTGAATGTCTATCTGTCTAGCTTTCTGTCTGTCTATCAATATATCTGTCTATCTATTTTTTTATTTATTTATTTATATATATGTCTAAATATTAGTTTATCTATATGTCTAACTAATTGTCTATGTATTTATCTATATATCAATCTATATTTCTTTCAATCTAATAGTATATCTAACTGTCTATCTATAAATATTTCTTTATGCTTATATATCTGTCTATCTATTTATTTATCAACTTGTCTATCCATCTTTCTATCTATTTATCTATATACCTATCTATCTATTAACCTGTCTATCTATATTTCTATCTAACAACTTATCTATCTACCTTTCTTTCTATCTATCTAGCTGTCTTTCTATATGTATATCTATCTTTCTATTTATTTACCTATTTATCTATCTATATATCTATCTACCTGTCTGTCTGTCTACTTATTTATCTCTCTATTTATCCATCTATCTATATATCTATTTGTCTATCTATATTTTTATCAATCAATTAATCAATCAATTTGTCTGTCTATCCATTTGTCTATCTATATGTCTATTTATCAGTCTATATATATATATATAACTATCTATCTATATGACTATTTATCTACCTACCTATCTATCTAGCTATATATCAGCCAAAAAATATATTTATATATCTATTTATCTGAGTCTATCTATTTGTCTATCTAAATGTCTATTTATCTATCTATCTATTTATCAGTTAGTCAGTCAGTCTATCTATCTCTCTATTAATCTATCTATTAATCTATATATCAATATGTATATCAACCAATCTATCAATTTGTATATCATTCTGTTGATTAGCCCGTGTATCTATCTATTAATCTTTCTTTTTCTCTATTTGTCTATCTATCTATCAGTTTATTTATCTATCAATTTATCTATTATATGTCTATCAATCACTCTATGAAATTATCTATATATCTATCTATCTATCTGTATATCTCTTTATGTGTTTATTTGTTTATTTATCTCTCTACCAATCTATATATTGTCTATCTATCTTTATGTCTATCAATCATTCTGTGTGTGTGTGTGTGTGTGTATATCTATCTATATCTTTATCTATTTATGTATCTATCATTTTATCTATTTGTCTATCTACCAATATGTTTATCTATCTATCAATTTATCTATCTATCTATCTAACTATTTATTTATCTCTCTATTTGTCTATCTATCTATCTAACTATGTATGTATCTATCTATCAAACAGTCCTTCTGATTATTAGTCGATGAATACGGTCAGCTATAACTTGTAGTTGTTAATATCATTTGATGGTATGAATCACAGAAAGCCTAACTGATGGGGAGGTCATCAGGCTATGTTCACATGGTACCCGTTGGTGCGGAAAAAGCCAGTACCTTTCTAGAGAAGTGGTAAAACTCCAGGAGTAGATCCCGGCCCATTCTATGGATCTTTGTTTGGAATGTACGGATTCTTGAATAGTAAACCTTATTTCTGTGTTTCAAACCTCTAAATCTCATTTGATATTGTTGTTCATATTGCCGCTATTTGTTGCATAACCTATGTGTGGTGATTGATTGATTGAGCAAATCCATCATTGTGAGCTAGCTTTGAGTGCCTAACCTCACAAGTATGGTGATATATTCTTATTCATTGAGTTATCTCACCCCCGATGACTTCCTCTTTTTCAAGGTAAACAGAGAAAGGAGAATCCAAGTATTTCTTTACCAATTGTATTCTTTATGAAACATGTAATGAATTATTATTTTGTTTATTTGGTGAATAAGTCTCTAAGTTTCTAAAAGGCTCCATGGTGAATTATCTTAGATATTGTGTTAATTACTTGGTTAAATTGATAAATTTTGAAAAGTTGAGTGGGATAAATTTTCCTTTTGATGAAAACTTATTTAATATTTTTGATGAGACCGTTGAGGTCATTTTTATTAGTGGAGATGATGGAGGTCAATAGGATTTGAATTAGAAATTATATTTATTTTGTTGAATTGAAATGAGATGACCATGTAGGTCGATATTATGCTGAGTTAAGAATGATTTTATTCTACTAATTTGAAATGAGATGACTACGGAGGTCTATTAGTCATGTTATTTGTGATGATATCATGATATGAGATTTTGAGTTAATGGTTAGTAGATTTTAGATTGATATTGCGAATAATAAATTTAGACTTTTGTTATAGAAATGAATATGTCATGCTGAATTTTTGGTAGATATTATGGGACTTAGGCTTGCTATGGGTTTTGGATGTCCTTAAGCCTACTCATTCCCTAGTGTCAGTCACATCCTAAAAAAAGTGGGATGTAACACTGTCTATCTATATTTGTCTATTAATCTATCGATCTATGTATATATCTATCTGTCTATCTGTCTATCTATCTTTCTATCTATCTAAATATTTATTTGTCATTAATCTGTCTATGAATCTTTCTATCTATCTATTTATCAATTTGTCTATCAATGTGTCTATAAATATATATATCAATCTATTTATCTATATAACTATCAATCGGTCTATTAAAATATATATCTATCTATCTATGTGGCAATAAATCCATCTATCAAACTATCTTTATATTTGTCTAAATATCAGTCTTTCTATATATTAATCAATTTGTTTATGTATCTATCTGTCTACCTATCTCTCTATATTTATAACAATATGTCTATCTATCTATATATCAAACTATCTATCTGTCTGTCTATCTATCTATAAATGTACATATCAATCAGTCTATTTATCTGTCTATCTATATATCTATCTTTCTTTCCATTTATGCACCAATTTATCTATGTCTGTTATCAATATATTTGTTTCACTAACTTTCATTCTTTCTATCTATCTATCTGTGTATCTTTCTATCTATTTATCTATCTATATATCTATCTATTTACCTACCTATCTATCTTTCTATCTAACTATCTATTCATATGTTTGTCTATCTATTTATATATCTATCTTTTAATCTATATGTCTATCTATCTATCTATCTATCACTTTATCTATCATATATTATCTATCTATCAATCTATCCATTTATTTATGTATTTGTCTAAATATCTAATTATCTATATGACTGTGTATCTTTTTGTCTATCTATCTATATATCTATCAATATTTTTATCCATCCATCCATCTATCTGTCTGTCTGTCTATCTTTTTATGTTTTTGTCTTTCTATCTTTCTATCTATATATATATGTACATTAAACTGTCTATCTATCTATATAACTATATGTCTATCTATCTATGTATCTATCTATCTAACTATCTATCTATCTATTTGTTTGTCTATCTATCTATCTATCTATATGTTTATCTATTTATTTATCTATCTATATATCTATGTCTATCTATCTATTTATATAAAACTATCTATCTATCTATATACATACATACATATATATATATAATCTATCGTTCTATCTATCTATTTATCTATCTATCTGTAAATGTATCTATCTATTTATCTATCTATCTAAATGTCTTTCTATTAGTCTATATATATATCTATCTATCTATATTTTTATTTATGTATCTGTCTATATTTATACCTATCTATCTATCTATTTGTCTATGTATCTATATATCTAATAATCTATCTATTTATCTAAATATCTATCCATCTATCTATCCATCTAGCTATCTATATATATGTCTAATTGTCTATCTATCTATCTATCTACCTATCTATCTATTTAACTATATGTCAAACTATCTATTTATTTATCTATCCATCTTTCTATCTTTTTGTCTATATATATATATATATATATTTGTTTATTTATTTTTATCGATCTATCTATCTATTTCTAACAATATGCCTATATTTCTAACTATCTTTCATTCTATCTATTTGTCTATCTCTCTATCTATCTTTTTATATTTCTATCTTTCTATTTGTTTATCTATTTATCTATCTACCAATCTATGTAACTAACAATCTATTAATCTATCTAATAATCTAATTATCTTTTGAACGATCTTTCTATCTATCTGACTATCAATTTTTTTATCAAACTATCGATAAATTTGTCTATAAATCTTTTTATCAATCTATCTATCAATCTATCTATCAGTTTATATATCAATCTTTCTATCAATCCATCTATCTATCTTTCAATCTATCTATGTATCATTTTGTTTATCAATATTTCTATTTATCTGTAATTCTATCTATCTTTATTTCTATATTTCAATTTTGTTTGTCAATTTATATGTATGTATGTTTATCAATTTATCTGTCTATTGATTTGGCAGTCTTTCTATCTATGTATTTGTTTATCTATGTGTTTATCTCTCTCTCTATCTATCTTTATGTTAATTTATCTATCTATCCATTTGTTTATCTATCACTATATTTTTAGGTCTATCTACCTGTTTATCTATCTTTCTATCTATCTTACTATCTATCTATCTGTATATCTATCTTTCTAACTTTCTATATGTCTATCTATTACTTTATCTATCTATCTATATTTTTGTCTGTCTATAATTCTGCCTATATATCTATGTATTGATCTGTATATTTATTTATCTGATCAATATGTCTATCTATCTATATTTATGTCTATCTATCTATATATCTTTTTATCTTTATATCTATCTATCTATTTGTGTATATATCTATCTATCTATCTATATATCTATTTATCTATCTATCTGTTTATTTATCTATCAATCTATATTTATATCAACCTATCTATTTATCTAATAATCTATCATTTTGTTTCTCTATCTATCTATATTTTTAACAATCTTTCTTTCTATCTATTTGTCTATCTGTATGTCTATCTATATTTTTATCTATCTAACTTTCTATTTGTATATCTATCTATCTATTTCTCCATCTATATATCTGTCTATCTACCTATATATGTGTCTGCCAATCTATTCATCTATCTATCTATCTAATAATCTATACATCAATCTAATGATTTTCCTATAAAATGGAGTATCAATTTGTCTATAAATCTATCTATAAATCTTTCTATCAATCTATCTATAAATATTTCTATCAATCCATCTAGCTATCTATTGATATATATAACTATCAATCTATCTATCATCTTTCTATTTATCTGTCTATCTATCTTTCTTTCTATCTTTGTATCTATTTGTTAATTTATTTGTCTTTTTGTCTATCAATCTATATGTTTGTAAATATGTTAGTCTTTTTATCATTCTATTTTTCTATCTATTTGACTATCTGTCTTTATATCTTTCTATATGTCAATCTAACTGTCAATTATCTCACTATCTATCTCTCAACCTATCGCTATTTCTATATGTCAATCTACGTGTCTATCTATCTTTCTATATATATATATATATATATATCTATTTATTTATCTATCTGTTTATATATCTATATCGTTGTCTGTCTATCTTTCATGCTTATCTATCTATCTATTGATATATATATCTATCTATCTATAAATATCTCTATCTATCTATTTATTTATCTATCTGTCTATCTATCTAATTGACTATCTATTTACTTATTTCTCAGCGAATTTATAAGACTATCTATCTAACTATTATATATCTATCTATATATCTATCTATTTTTATATCAAACTCTTTATTTATCTATCTTTCTTTCATTTTGTCTATCTAACTATTTATATTATTATCTATCTATCTTTCTATTGATTTGACTATCTATCTATCTATCTAACTATCTTTCTATTTATCTATCTATTTGTATATCTATTTCTTTATCTATCTATCTATCTACCTATATATGTTTGTATTTATCTATTCATCTATCTATATATCTATATAATAATATATCTATCGATCAATCAATCTATCTATATATCAATTTTTTATCAAACATTCCATCAATTTGTCTAAAAATCATTCTATCAATTTGTCTATCAATCTATCTATTATCTTTTTATCAAACAATTTATATATCTGTAGATCTATGTGTCTATAAATTTATCTATCAATCTTTCTTTTTATTTATCTATCTATCTATCTATCTTTCTTTCTATATTTCTTTCTATTTTTTAATTTATCTGTGTATTTATCTATCAAACTTAATGTTTATCAATTTATCAATCAATCTATCTGTCTGTCTATCTGTCTATCAGTCTATCTTACTAACATTGTATCTATGTACTTTTCTATTTATCTTTCTATCTATCTACATATCTCTCTTTCAATATTTTTGCCTATATATCTATCTATGGATCTATCTTTCTATCTATATATCTATATGGATATCTATCTGTCTATCATCTGTCAATCAATCTTTCTATCAATCTGTCTATTTTTCTATGTATATAACTAATTATCTTTCTTTGTTTCTTTCTATTTCTATGTTAATTTATCTGTGTGGCTGTCTATCAATATGTTTGTATGTATATATGTCAGTCTTCTATCTGTCTATATATCTGTCTAACTATTTGTCTATATATATATATATACATGTCTATCTGTTTATCATTTTATCAATCTATCTGTCTATTTATATGTCTATAAATCTATCTATCTAAGTTTTTATCTATCTGGAAATCTATCACCCAATCTATCTATTTATTATGTTTCTATCTATATATCTATATTTCTTTCTATTTATCTATCATTCTATCTTTCTTTATGACTATATATCTGCCTATCTAATCTATCTGTCTATTTATTTATCTATCTGTATGCCTATCTATCTATCTCCCGATCTATCTATATATTTATTTATCTAACTATATGTTTATCAATCAATGTATCTATTTATTTTTTTATCTATTTGTCTGTCTATCTATCTATCTATTTGTTTATCTATTTGTCTTTCTATTTATATGTGTATATATATATATATATATATATATATATATATATATCTATTCATCTATCTATCTACATATCTATCTATTTATATATCTATCTATCTATGTTTTATTTATTTATTTGTCTATCTATTTGTCTATCTATCTGTCTATCTATCTATCAAGCTATCTATATATCTACCTATGTACCTAGCTATTATGTCTATAATTATCTATCAATCTATCTATCAATCTATTTATCTATCTTTCTATCTATCTATCTTTTAATCTATCAATCTATCTATCTATCGAAGAATTTATCTATTTATCCATCTTACTATCTATCTATATATCCATCTATCTAGATATTTGTCTATCTATCTATATGTATTTCTTTCTATCTATATTTTTATTTATCTTTGTGTCTATCTATTTCTTTATCTAATTGTATATCTATATATCTTCTATTTGCTTTTCTATCTATCTACCTATGTATCTAATTGTTTATCTATCTATCCATCTTTATATCAATTTATAAATCTATTTTATCTACCAAAATGTCTATCCATCTATCTATCATTCTATCTTTCAATCTATCTATCAAACTATATATCAATCTATATATCCATCTATCTTTCTATCTATCTATATATCTGTCCATCTGTCTATCTTTCTATGTTTCTTCTTATATATCTATATATGTATGTATCTATATAACTATCTCTCTATCTATCTGTTTATATTTCTCTCTATTTATCTATCGATCTTTCTGTCCATCCATCTATCTATCTATATTTCTATCTGTCTGTCTATCTATCTATCTATCTATCTATCTATCTTTCGATCTATATTTATATTTAACTATGTAACTATCATTTAATTTATTTATCTATCTATATGTCTATCTAAATGTCTATTTTCAGTTTGTCTATCTATCTATCAATCTATCTATATATCTATTTATTTTTCTATCTATCAATCAATCAATCTATCTATCTATCTATCTATCTTTATATCTATGTGTCTATCTATCTATCTGTCTATCTATCTATCTGTATATCTATCTATCTATTTGTTTATTTGTTTTTCTATATGTCTATCTATCTATCTATCAGTCTATTCTATATGTCCATCAATCTGTCTTTTTATATTTCTATTTATATATCTATCATTCTGTCTATCTATCACACTATCTATCTATCTATTATCTATCTATTTATCTATATATAAGTCTATTTTTCTATCTATATATCTATCTATCTTTCTGTCAATCTATCTATTTATCTATTTGTCTATCTATCTAGCTATATGTCTCTCACTTTCAATCTATATGTCTGTATATTTGTCTATCTATCTATCTATTTATTTATCTATTTGTCTGTCTATCTATCAGTTTATCTATCTGTTTGTCTGTCTAGATATATATATATATCTATCTATCTATCTGCCTATCATTATTTCTATCTATATATTTGTCTGCCTATTTGTTTATCTATCTAACTAAATATCTCTCAATATTTATATCAATAAATCAATCTATCTATTTATAAATCTATCTAACAATCTGTCTATTAATTTATATATCAATATTTCTATCAATATATCTATCCATTAATCTATCTATCTATCTATTGTCTATCAATCAAACTTTTAATCTATCTATCTATCTATTTGTCTATCTATCTATCTATATTTTTGTCAATCTATATATCTTTTTATCTATCTATCTATCTATCTTTTTGTCAATTAATCTATCTATCTGTCTGTCTATTTGGAAGACTTTTTATCTGTCTATCTATCTCTCTATCAGTCTATATATCTATCTATCTAACTATCAACTATCTATCTATTTATCTATCTATCTATATAATAATCTATTGATCTATCTGTCTGTCTATATATCTACATGTATGTCTGTTTGTCTTTCATTCTATCTATCTATCTTTCTATCAATATCTCAATCAATCAATCAATCTATCTATATATCAATCTTTCAATAAATCTATCTATTTATATGTCTATCTATATATCTATAAATATTTCTATCTATCTATCTATATAACTTTTTTTATGTTTATCTATATATCATTCTTTTGATCTTTTTACTTGTCTATCTATATGTCTGTATATCTTTCTATATGAGTGTTTGTATGTCTATCTATCTATCTTTCTATTTGTTTATCTATATATCTATCTAGCTATCTGTCTATATATCTATCTATCTATCCCTCTATCTATCTATCGATCTATGTGTCTATCTATCTATCTATCTAACTATCTATCTATTTTTCTATCTAACTATTTCTCTATCTTTTTGTCTTCTATGTGTCTATCAATCTGTGTATCTATCTATCTATCTTTTTATCTTTCGATCTATCTTTTTATCTATCTGTCTATCTATCTTTATATTTATCTATTGATCTATCTATCTCTCTATCTGTGTATCTATCTATTTGTCTAGTTGTCTATATATTTATCTATCTTTCTATCTATCTTTTTATCTATATATATATATATCTATCAATTTATCTATCTCTCTATTTTTCTATCTATCTAACTGTCTATCTATCTATCTATCTATGTATATTTATATCTATCTTTCTATATATATATATATATATATATATATATATATATATATATTTCAATTTATCTATCTGTTTATTTCTCTATCTATCTATTTGTCTATTTTTCTATCTATCTATCTTTCTATCTATCTGTCTATATTTCTATTTATCTATCTATCTATTTATTTGTTTATCTATTTGTCAATCTATCTATCTATATTTCTTTCTATCTATATATCTACCTGTCTATCTATCTATTTGTGCATCTATCTATCAATCTATTTGTTTGTGTATCTATCTGTCTACCTATTTATCTATCTATCTATCAATCTATATTTTTTTCTATCTATCTGTCTATCTATATCTATCTATCTATTTGTCTATCAATGTGACTATCTATCTATCTATCTATTTATCTATTTATTTATCTATTTATATATCTCTCTATATGTCTATTTATCTATATGACTATCTATCTATCTAAATATCTACAATCTGTACATCTATCTATCAATCTATCTATTTATCTATCTATCCATGTATCTTTTTAAGTCTTTATCTATCAGCCTGTCTATCTATATGTCTATTTATCTATCTATCTATCTAAATGTATATCTATCTATATATCTATCTGTGTATTTATATATCAATCTATATGTCTGTCTATCTATTATTTTATCTATATATATATTTGTTTGACTATATGGCTGATTCTCTAGCTATCAACTATTTATCTACCTATCAGTCAGTCTGTCAGTCTGTCTATCTATATATTTATATATCTATCTGTGTATTTATCTATTTGTCTATATATCTATCTATATATCTATCTCACTATCTATCTATCTGTCTATCTGTCTATCTATATATCTATCCAAATATCTACATATATGTCTATCAATATGTTTATCTCTCTAGTTATATATCTCTCTATCTATTACTCTATCTATCTGTCTATTAACTATTTGTCTGTCTATCTGTCTATATATCTATTTGTCTATCTTTTTCTCTATCTATCTATTTATCTCATTATTTAAATATATGTTTATCTATCAATGTATCTATTTATCTATCAGTCTATCAGTCTATCTATCTATCTATCTATATGTTTATCAATCTTTCTTTCTATCTATCTTTCTATCTACATATCTATTTATCTATATATCAATCTTTCTTTCAATCAATCTATCTATTTATCTATATGTCTATGTATGAATTTATTTATTTGTCTTTGTATTTGTCTATCTATCTATCTACATATCTATCTTTTTATCTAGCAATCAACCTATCTATATGTTATATCTATCAATCAATCTTTCTAACTATATGTCTATCTATTTTTTTTATATCTATCTATCTATCTATTTATCTCACTATCTATCTATCTATCAATCTATTTGTCTATCTATCTATCTATCTATCTATTTGTCTATTTATCTGTCAATCTACGTATCTATCTTATTGTCTATCTATCTATCTATATTTCGTTCTATCTTTTTGTCTATCTATATTTCTATCTATATGTCTATCTATTTGTCTTTGTATCTATCTGTATATCTATCTATGTGATACCCCATTTCGTAGGGGGTCCCATTCATTCCATCACACAATACAATGTGCAATAAAATAAAATTATCTCAAATGTATCATACATTTTTTTCCATTTTATTTACTTAGCGAAATAAAAAAACACAACTTATTATTTAAGCCACAGCCGACATTCCTTCACATGTATGATCATGTATGTGGATATGTGATATGCCCTGGACCTATACCTAAAAAGGGGTCTCACAATGGAGTAAGCAAAGCTTAGTAGAGCTAAACTTCTAAAGAGCTACTCTCTACATAAGTGCATGTAAAACGTCATGCATATATATTGACACCCATTCATGTACAATGTTTATATGAATGCAATTATGGATGAAATGTTTATATGCACCTATTCCTGAGTCCCATCGACTCCCTCACACATGCCAAAGCCAAGTGTGACATATTATATATATATATATCTATAGAAACATGACCTTAATTTCCGACCATTAATTATGAGAATTTAACTACCAAATTTCCGACCAAATTATTGACTAAAAAAGGGTATCAATAAAAATGTTCCGACCAAATTTCTGACAAAAGACCGACCATAATTAACAACCAAATATTTTTAGTCAGAAATCGATCTATAGAGTGGTTATCCAATATATTACCGACCATTTAACGACCAAAAATTTATTACCATTAAAATTGGTCGGTATATTAGTTTTTCAAATTATTTATAACTTCGTACTTACCGATGATTTCCAGACCATATATATAAGTCGTTAATTACTGACCAATTTGTGACCAATTTAGAGATATAAAGTGGGGCATCAGAAAAAAATATTTCCGACCAAATTTCTGACCAACTACTGACCATATTTTACCGTCCATATATTACCGACCAAATATATTTGCTAGGAATTAAGGTTTGTAAGTTATGAGGGAATTAGTGAAAAACATTGCCGAAAGATTACCTACCATTTAACAACCAAAAATATATAAGCATAAAAAATGATCGGTAAAGTGGTTATACAATATATTTATAACGTCGTAATTACCAACCAAACTTTCAACCAAATATTTAGGTCGGTAATTACTGACCATTTCACGACCAAATACAGATCATACCTATTGACCTATTGTTTTTGGTTGGAAATTAGTCCTGTAAATTAGGATGGAATTAACGAATAAAAATTACCGACAAATTACTGATCATTTAACGACCAAAAATATATTACAATTAAAATTGGTAAGTAAAGTGAAATTCATAATACTTATAACATTGTTCTTAATAATCTTTTACCGACCATAATTTTGGTCGGTAATTCATTGTTTTAATTTTTTGATTTAAAATTCATTTGTTAAGTCATTAACACCTACATTCATTCGAAACTCCACCAATTTTTAGAGCAAAGGCAACTGCATGCATAAATTCAATAAAATTTGTGTTTCTTATTCTAAATATAGGTAAGTTTTTTATTATTCATCTCCTTCAAAAAACTTATACATATTTCCATCTCACTAAATTTTATATAGACAATTGGATTTTCATTTTTTCAATATAATCGGATATTAGTTTTTTTAATTTCTCCTCCGAATTTCTTCATTTTTCTTCAATTTTATTTAACCTAACATGATTTTAATTCGACACAATTAATTAAATTATAATTTTTCAGTTTAATCTTTGTTCTTTTACTATTTAGATTTTTAGGATTTTATTGATTTTGATTTCAATTACAGAATATTTGCATCCGAATATACTTAATGTTAATGGTTTATATTTATAAAATCATATGACATTATGTATAAATGTCTGTACTTTAATATATATAATGATTAATGTTAAATTAACTTTTATATATTGTTAATCTTAAATGTCTATCCTTTATTATATAAATACAAAATAAATATCTAATGATTGATTTATCTGCTTCTATAACTTAAGAAAAATTAATATTAATGTTACTGGGTTAGATTTTTGTTGTATCCGAATAAATTATAAACATATAATAGTATTAATAAACTTTTATACATTTATATAATCGTATGACATTATGTATAAATGTCTATACTTTACCATATATAAATGTTTTACATTATAAATACACATTGATATGTTTATATGAACAAATAATGTATTATATAAATATTTATATATATGTATTAATGTTTATAAATATATATACAACATTTATATAAAAATATCCATTTATATAATTTTTTATATAACAATTATGTAACATTAAATGATTATACAATTTTGTAAATATTTATGTTACATATTATTTTTTATATAAATATAGAATATTTATAATGTTTATATAAATGTGATATATAAACTATATATTATTTATAAAAGTGTTACATATAAATATAATAATATTTAAGTAACATATATAAAAATATTTTATTCACAAATATTATTTAGATACACGTGTTTAATTATATAATCATATGTCATTTTATATAAAAGTATTTATAACTATATTTATAAAAAAGTAAACTATTTTTATAACTATATTTATAACTTTACATATCTAATTTTTAACTATATAATAATGTATAACTATATGTATAATTCTATATAACTATATTTCTAAAAAAACATATACTATATGTATACTAATATATAACTATATATAATTATATTTTACTAAATGTATAATTATATATATTTTATATCTAAATATATCTTTAACTACATACATATTTATACCTATATGTGTATAACTATATATAAATATTTGTATAACTATGTACCACTCTATATAATTAAATATAACTATATTTGTAACTATATATACATATATATATATTCATATAATTAAATCAAAATATTTGTTTATAACATTGTATATATTTATGTATAACTACTTATAACTACTTGTATGAATATATCTATATATAACTATATGTTTAATTATATATAACTATTTATAACTATATATATTATATGTAAAATAATATATAGCTATACATAATTGTATCTTACTATATGTATATCTTTAAAAGTTTTATGCATAATTATATTTAAATATTAAATTTACAGCTTATAATTAATATATATTTGTATATAGTTGTATATAATAAAGTATTTTTCTATATCTATACCTATACATTAGTACAAAATTTATAAATATATAAAATAAAATGAACAAATATATAAACATACATGTATAAATATATGTTTAACAATTCGTGTAACTATATGTATAACCACATGTAATAATATTTATAATTAGATGTATAACAACATACAACATTATGTTAAACTATGTGTATAACTATATATAAATATTTGTATAACTAAATAAATATCTATATAATTGAATATAACTATATTTGTAACTATATATACATATATGTATTCATATAATTAAATCAAAATATTTGTTTATAACATTGTATATATTTATGTATAACTACTTATAACTACTTGTATAAATATGTCTGTATGTGCCTATATGTTTAATTATATATAAATATTTATAACTATATATATTATATGTAAATAATATATAGCTATAAATAATTGTATCTTACTATATGTATAACTTTAAAAGTTTTATGCATAATTATAATTTAAAATTAAATTTACAGCTACTATTTAATATATATTTGTATATAGTAGTATATAAAAAAGTATTTTACTATATCTATACCTATACATTACTATATGTATAAATATATAAAATTAAATAAACAAATATATAAACCTAAATTTATAAATATACAATTAACTATATGTGTAACTATATGTATAACCACATGTAACTATATTTATTATTACATGTATAACAACAAACAAAATTTTTTTAAACTATGTGTATAACTATATATAAATATTTGTATATCTAAATAAATGTCTATATAATTATATATAACTATAATTAGAGACAATCGCATTTGTTAAATAATTATTTTAAATAAATGTCTATAACAAATGATGTAGAGGAGCTTAAAAATGATGTTACCACATCTGAAGAAAAAGACGAACTAGATTTGGATGATTCTGATGAGAATGAGTAGATAGTGAGTTTTATGTTATTTTAATCGTTAATCATTTTTGTTTATTTTTATCGCCTTATGTATTTTTAACAGATATGGCATGGGGACGAGCTAAGGGTAGCATGTTGCAAGGTTGTACCAATTATGGTATAGGTAGTGCGGCCTCAAGTATGCCTGAAACTGGTAGAGGATCCTGGGTAGATGAGATGCCACAACATTCAGAGAAAGTTGTGAAAGTATCGTAGCAGCAACATCAGCTGACTGATCCACATAATGGTCTTGAGATTTTATTAAAAGATCAAGATACGTGGGAGGAAGAGGTGGAAGAGGATGAAGATGTTGGAGAGTCTTCCTCAGAGCACCCTACAGATGAGATTCTCTCTATTGCTCAGTTTAATCATATAATTGAAAATCCGTAAGATATAAAACTTAACAAATGATTTATTAATTTATTATTTTTTTTCTTACTTCCTAATAAATTTTGGGTTACACGAAAAAGTTAGACCCATCTACTTCAATTTCTAGGGTTGGGGACAATTTTCAAGAAGTCCTTTAAACCTAATGGACATAATTAGATGATTCCCTAGCTAAATGTTGGACTAAATTAGCTAGGGAATTTTCCCTAGCTAATTTAGCTAGGGAAATATTAAAATTAGCTACGGATTATCCGTCGCTAAATTTATTTAGCTAGGGACTATATCCGTCGCTAAAATTTTAGTCCAGCATTTAGCTAGGGAATCATCTGTCGTTATTTTCGTTTACCAACAGAATATTTCATTTATCTTCTAATTTAGGTAGGGAATTTGTCTTTTTAGCAATAGATTTTTCTGTTTCTAATAGATATATAGAAATATATATATACACACACATAATTAGATAAAGAGAGATATATATAAATTGAGAGACAAATAGACAAATTGATAGACATATAGATAGACAGATAGATAGAGAGGTATACAGATAGATAGGGATACATAGACACATATAAAGATAGATTGATAGACATATAGACAAATATACAGATAGTTAGATAGATATATAGATGAATATAATATAGATAAAAGATAGATAGATAGTCAAATAAACAAGATAGACAAATATCTAATTAGATAGATAGATAGATGGATAAATAGTTAAATAGATAGATATATAAATAAATATATAGATATATAGACATAGATATTTAGATATATATATATATATATATATAGTCATAGATCGATAGATAGATAATAAATTTATTTATAGATACATAGATAGACAGATTGACAATTAGACAAATAGAAAGATAAAAAGATAGACACACAAATATATAGACATAAAAATAAAAATCTAGATAAATAGATATAAAGATAGATAGATTGATATACAGATAGATAGACATATAGAAAAACATATAGATAGACACATATATAGACAGATATATATATAGATAGATTGAAAAATATATAGTTAGATAGATAGATATACAGATAGATATATACATAGATTGGTAGATAGATAGATATATAGATAGACAGATAGATAGATAGATAGATAGATAGACATCTATATAGATAGACAGATAGATAGACATAAAGATATAATGATATATAGATAGATAGATATACAAAGAGAGACAAATAGACAGATATATACATAGGCAAATAGGTAGATAGATTGATAGATAGCCAAATTGACAGATAAATAGTTAGAGTGATAGACTATTAGGCAACGAGAGAGAGAGAGATAGACCAATAGATAGATAGATAGATAAAAACTTAAACACATGCAAATAGATAAATTGATAGATTGACATATATATATATATTGACAGATAGATATATAGATCGATAGAGAGACATATAGAAAGATAGACAAATATATAGATAGATAGATAAATAAATAGTTAGATAGATAGATAGATAGATAAATAGTTAAACTGACAAATAGAAAGATAGATAGATATATAGATTTATAGATAGATAAATTGACTAATAGGCTGATATACAAAAAGACACTTAGATAGTTAGTCAGATAGATAGATAGAGACACATATGCATATAAAGAAATAGACACATATATAGATAGACTGACAAATAGATAGATTGATAGACATATGAATTTATAAGCTAATTGATATATGTAGATAGATAGATAGATTGATTGATAAATTGAGAAATAGATAGACAAATAGACAGATTAGATAGATTAATAGATAGATAGACAAATAGATAAATAGAATGATAGAAATTTAGACAGATAGATAAATAGCCAAATAGAAAGATAGCTAGATAGACTAAAAGTTAGATATATAGTTAAATAAATAGATAAATATATAGATAGATAGACATATAATAGATAGACAAATAAATACAGATATTGATAGACATATAGTCAGAATGATAGATAGACAGATAGATAAAAATAGATTGATAAATAATTAGATATATAGATAGATAAATAGATATGCAAACAAATTGACAGATAGACAGACAGATAGACAAATTGATTGATAGACTAATATCAATTAAGAGAATTAGATAGTTAGATAGATAGTTATTTTGAGTAATTGATAGTTAGAAAGTTACTCATATAAATTGATCGATAGATTGACATATAGACAAATATATAGATAGATAGATACACAAATAAAATTATTAATAGGTATATAAATAGATAGATATACAGATATACATATAGAAAGATAAATAGATAGATAGATAGGTAGATAGATAGTTAGATAGACTGATAAATAACTAGACAAATAGATAAATAAATAGAAAGACATATATACATAGATAGTTAGACAATTATATAGATAAATAGTTAGATAAACAAATAGACACATAGAGTAATATAATAATAAATAAAAAGAAACATAGACAAATAGAATAATAAACAAATAGATAGATAAAGAGATAAAAAGATTAACATTAATATAGATAGACAGATTGATAGAAAGATAGATAGATTGATTGACATAAAGATAGATTGACAAATAGACAGATAGACAAATAAATAGATAGAAAAATATATAGGTAGATAGATAAATAGATATATAGATAGATAACTAGATAGATAGACATATTAAAAGATAGATATCTAAACACATAGACACATAAATAGATAGACAGATAGACAAATAGAAAAATAAATAGTTAGACTAATAGATAATTAAATAGTTTGAGAGATAATACATAGCCAAATAGATAGATTGATAGATAGATAGTTTGATAGATAAACATTTAGACAAATTGATATATAGATAGACAAATATAAATTTAGATAGATAGATATATATATATATATAGATGGACAGATAGATAAATAGATAGATAAAAATACAGATAGACAAATAGACAATTAGATAGATATATAGAACGCCATATAGAAAGATATACAGATCGATAGATAGACATATAGATAGATAGATAGATAGATAGAAAGATAGTTGATAGACAGATAGAAAGATATACCGATAGATAGATAGACAGACATATATATAGATAGATAGATAGAAAGCATGATAGGCTAATAGTCTAATATACTAAGACATAAAAATATAGATAGAAAGGAATAACAGATTGATAGATTGATATTAAAATAGATAAACTAATAGAGAGATAAATAGATAGATATACATTTGGACATATAGACTTTTAGATTGATAGACATTTAGACATATAGAAAAATAGATAATTTGACAAATAGATAGATAAATAGATAGGCATTTTGATAAATAGAGAGATTGATAGATAGATTTATAGATAGTTAGATAGGTAGTTAGAAAGTTAGACTAATAGACACACACACACACACACATATATATATAATAGATATATATATATATATATATATATATATATATATATATATAATAGATATATAGATAGTTAGAATGATATATTTATAGATAGATAGATATACATATAGCTATACATACAAAGAGACATATATATATATATATATATATATATATATATCTAGATATATAGAAAGAAAGATACAGAGATAGATAGATAAATAGATACATACATAAATAGATATATAGATAAAATGATAGATAGATAAATAAATAGTCATATATATAGATAGATAGATAGATAGAATGATAGATAGATACATAGACAGATAAATATATAGATAGATAGACAGATAAATATATAGATAGATAGACAGATAAATATATAGATAGATAGACAAATAGATAGATAGATAGATAGAGAGATAAAGAGATAGATAGAAAGACTTATAAGCTAAATGACTAATGACTAATAGATATAAATATAATTAGATAGTTAGACAGCTAAAAAGTTTTAGAGATAGATTAATAGATTTACAAATTGATAGATTGACAGATTGATAGAGAAATAAGTAGATAGATAGGTAGGTAGGTAGATAAACATATAGACATTTAGACAGATAAATATTTATATAGATAGACAAATTAAATTAGAAAAATTGACAAATAGACATATAGCCAGATTGGTAGTAAGATTGATAGATAGATACACAAATAGAGAGATAGACAAATAGAATGATAAACAGATTGAAAATGGAGAGATAGACAAATAGATATATATATATATATATAGATAGACATATAGATAGACAGATAGATAGATAGTTATATAGACATATAGACAAATAGATTGATAGGGAGATAGATTTATAGTTAGATAAATAGACAAATAGATAGATAGACAGATAGAAAGTTAGATAAATTTACAAATAAACAAATAGAAAGAATATTGATTTACTCATAGACAGATTAGAAGATAAATATAGAAGTAGATAGACATATTGAATACTAAATAGATTGATAGATAGATATTTAGGTAAATAGATAGATGGATGGATAGCTTGACATAGAAATAGATAGATATACAGATAGATAGATATTTAGATTTTTAGTTAAATAGATAAAGAGGTTGTCAAAATGATTGACAGACAGAAACATAGATAGACAGATAGAGAGAAGGACAATTTGACTTACATATAGATATACAAATAGACATATAGATAGATAGAATACTAGATAGATTGATGGATAGATAAATATACACATAGACAAATAGATATATAGACAAATAGATAGATAGATATATATATATATATATATACACACACACAAATAGAAAGATAAATAGATAAAAAGATATCCAAATGGATAGATATATACACAGATAAATAGATAGATAAATATATAGCATAAAAGATATATAGATATATAGAAATATTGATAGACATATTGACTGATTGAAAGATAGTCAAATAGATAGATAGATAGATATACACATATAGAGAAAGAAAGACATATATAGATATAGAAAGATAAACTAATAGTCAACTAGATAGATAGATAGATAAACATAAAGAGATATAGAAAGATAAACAAAAAGGCATATAGATAGATAGATAGATATATAAATTGACAAATTAATTGTCGATAGATAGAGAGATAAATAGATATACACATAGATAGATAGATAGATAGATAAATAAATAGATAGATAGATAGATAGAAAAACATATATATAGATAAATAGATAAAAAAATAGATAGATTGATAGATAGACATATAAATAGATATACAAATACACAGATAGATAGATAAATACACAGATACACAGATAGATATACAAATACATATTGATAGATAGACATATAGAAATATACAAATAAATAGATAGATATACAAATACATAGATAGATAATACACAGATAGATATACAAATACATATTGATAGATAGACATATAGACAAATACATAGATAGATAGATAGAAGAAAATGTAGATAGATAGATATAAAAATAGATAGATCGATAAAAAGACAAAAAGATATATATACATATTGATATATATATATATATATATAGACATATAGATAGAGAGATAGAAAGATATATAGATAGACACATAAATAGATATATAGATAAATAGATAGATAAATAGATGGATTGATAGATAGAAAGATAGAAAGAAAGAAAGATAGATAGATAGACAAATATAAAGATTGACAGATTGACAGATACGCAGATAGATAAAAAGAATGATAAATAGATAGATTGAATGATTGATAGATAGATAGAATGATAGATATATAGACATAAAGATAGATAGACACACTGTTAGAATGATAGATAGACATATATATAGATATACATATAGACAAATAAATAGATAGAAAAATAGATTTATAGATAAATATATAGATAAACTGATAGATAGATAGATAGAATATATTATTAATAGATATACAATATAGAAAGAATGAAAGAAATAGAGAAATATTGAAAGATAGAGAAATAGACAGATAGATAAATAGAAAAATGTGTAGATATAAATATATATATATATACACATATATTGACTAATACATTGATGGATAGTTAGATAGATAGATAAATAAACATATAGAGATATAAAAAGATAGAATAATAGATAAATAGTTAGATAAATAGAAATAAAGATATATAAATAGAAAAATAGACAAATCATTAGGTATACATAAAAATTCAATGATAGATAATTAGTGAGATAGATAGATATTAAGACATATAGATAAATAGATAAATAGACAAATGGAGATATAGACAGATAGAGATATAGAAATATAGATAGAATGATAGAGAAATAGTAAGATTGATAGATAGACCGATAAATATATAGACATATAGATAGATTGATAGATATTTATAAATTAATAGATAAATTGATTGACAAATAGGAAGATAATTATATATATATATATATATACATAGACAAATAGATAGTTAGATATATTGATATATAGATATATAGATAGATCAATAGATAGATAGCCAATTATTTAGACTAACATATAGACACATAGATAGATTGATTGATAAATACATAGATAGATAGAAAATATAAAGAGATTGTTAGATAGCCAAATTGACAGATAGATAGAAAGATAGCTAAATATATATGTAAATAGACAAATAAAAATATAGACAAATCAAATGATAGACAACTAGATAGATAGATAGATAGACATATAGATAGATAGACACATAGATAGATAGACACATAGACAAATAGACAGAAATATATAAAGAAAGATATATAGATATCTAGATAGATTTATAAATAGATAGACAGATAGATACATAGATAAATAGATAGATAGTTAGATAGATTGGGAGATAGAGAGAAAGACAAATAGATATATATATATATATATATATATATATATATATATATAAAGACATAAAATACAAATAGAATGATAGATAGAAATAAAGATAGACATAGATAGTTGGATTGATTGACTAATATTTATATAGATAGTCAAATAGATAGATATACAAATAAATAGATAGATAGAAAGGTAGATAGGAAGATAGGTAGTTATTCATATAGATATAAAGATTGATGCTTAGAGAGATAGATAGATAAATATATAGGCAAATATTTAGATAAGTAGAGAGATAGATATCTAGATAGATAGATATACAAGTAGATAGATTGATAAATAGACAGATAGACTGATATACTGATAGACTAATAGATAGAAAATTAGTTAGTTAATCACATAGATATATAGAATGATATAAAAATATACTAATAAACATAATGACAAATTAACAAATTGACAAATAGATAGATATATAGATAGATAGACATATAGATAGATATATAGATATATAGAACGTTATATAGTTCCTTAGATAAATAGCTAGATAGATAGACAGATAGAAATATAAATAGTTCGATAGTTACATATTTAGATTGATAGACATATAGCCATTTAGATAAATAAACAAATAAATAGATGGACATATAGATAGATAGGAAAATATATAGATAAATAGATAGATAGATTAATAAATAGAAATATAGATACCTATAAAGATAGATTGATTAAATATAGTCAAATAGATAGATAAACTAATAGAAATATAGATAGATAGAAAAATAGACAAACTAATAGACTAATAGATATATAAATCAATAGTTAGATAGATAGAAAAATAATAGATAGATAGGTAGATATACATATAAAAAAATAGACTGATAGATATATAGATAGATAGAGAGAGAGATAGATAGATAGATAAATTGATAGTTAGACTCATAGACACAAAGACACATAAACAAATAGATAGATTGATTAATAGATATACAAGTAGAAAGAGCGACAAATAGATAGACAGATAGATTGATAGACACATAGGCACATAGATAGATGAACAAATAGATGGATAGATAGATAGATATATAGATAGATAAGTTGATAAATTGATAGATAGATAGATAGATAGAGATACAAATAGATAGATAGATAGATAAATATATATAATGATAGAAAGAGAGATAGATTGACAAATAGATAAAATGACAGATAGACATATTGAGAGACTAATATAAAAATAGATAGTTAGAGATATCGAATGATATACTAATAGTAAAAAAGATTAATAGATAGATAAAGATATAAAAAGATAGGAAGATAGATATAGAGATATATAGAAAGTTATATAGATTTATACAAATAGTGAGATAAATATATATACACATAGATAGATAGATATATAGATAAATATATAGATAGATAGATAGATAAATAAATATATACATATGTAGATAGGCAGATTGATAGATATCCAAATAGATAGATAGGTAGATATATATATTATAAACTATCACTATATATATAGATATGCTGAAAGATTGATAGTCAGATAAATAGATAGACACAGATAGATAGATAGATAGATATATAGACACATATGCAGAAAGATAGAAAGATATACCAAGATACATATATGCAAATAAATTGGTATATAGATTTACAAATAAATAGATCGAGATAGGCATATATGTAAAAAGATAGATAGATATATACATATTGAATGATAGATATATAGACAAATATACTGATAGACAGATATAATGATTGAAAGAAAGAAAGATATATATATAAATAGATAGCTAGATATACAGATCGGCAGATAGACAAATAGCTACATAGATAGAGAGACATGGAGATATATATATAGAAAGATAGATAATAAAATAGACATATAAATAGATAAGCATATCGGTAGATAGAAAGATATAATTAGATATATAGATAAATAAATAGATAGATCGACAAATAGATAGATAGACATATAGATTGATATATAGATAGATAGTCAAATAAATAAATAGAGAGAATATAGTCAGATAGACATAAATTGATTGACAAATTGATAGATAGGTAGATAGGTAGATTAAAAAATATGTGCATATATAGATATATAGATAGAGAGGTATATACATAGATAGATTGATTAATAGATTGATAGATAGATAATTATAAAGATTGATTGATAGTTAAGTAGATAGATTGATATATATATATATATATAGCTATAAAAAGATAGACATATATAGAGAAAGATAGATTGATAGATAGACATATAGATAAATAGATAGCTAGAAGGATATACAAATAAATATATGGATAGGTAGATAGACAGATAAATAAATCTATAGATATATAGAAAGATAGATAAATCGATATATATAGATAGATAGATGGTGATAAAGATAGATAGACATATAGATAGATAGTCATATAGATAATAGACACATAGAAAGATAGAAAAAAGATAGATAGACATATAGATAGATACATAAATAACAGATAGACAAATAGACAAATAGACCGATAGACTAAAATGTAGTTAGATAGTTTGGTAAAATAGAAAGATAGATTGATAGATTGATTGAGTGAAAGACAATTAGATAGTTAGACAATTTGATAGATAGTATGATAAATAGATATACATATATATGGATTGCCATCTAGATAGATAGATAGATAGATAGATAGAAAAATAGATAGATAGAAAAATAGATAGATAGATAGATAGATAGACAGATAGAGTATATATATATAGATATCAAGAACCATAGATAGATAGATACATAGATATATAAACAAATATATAGATAGAAAGATAAACACTTGATAGAAAGGTAGATAAATAGATAAATAGATAGACAAATAGTTAGATAAATATATAGATAGATAAATAGATAGATAGTTAATTAGATTGATAGAAAGATTGAAAGAAAGAAAGATTAATATATTCACAAATTGAAAGAAAGAAAGTTGGATTTATAGATTGGTAGATAGAAATATAGACCTATCGACAGAAAGATAGATAGATAGATCGACAGAGAAAGATAGTTAGGCAAATTGATTAATAGACATATAGATAGATAGATAGACATATAAATAGATGGAATGATACAAAGATTTATAGACTAATAGACTAATAGACAGATAGAGAGAAAATTACAAAATAGATCGAAAGATTGAAAGTTTCATAGATTGATGGAGAAATAAATAGACAAATATATAGATAAATAAATAGATAGATAGATAGATAGATAGTTATTCAAATATACAGTTAGGTAGATAGATAGACAGACATATATATATATAGAAAAATAGATAGATATATAGATATACATATTGAAAAATAGATATATACTCTTTTAAATAGTTATACAGATAGATAGTTAGTTAGATAGTTAGTGAATTATATAGAAAAATGATATTTAGATAGATATAATAATAGATTAAATGATATATAGATAGATATATAAATCTATTTACAGAAAGATAGACAACTAAATAGTTTGACCCAAATAGATAGTTAGACAAATAGATAGATAGACAGATAGATTGATATATAGACAAATTGATGGAATGATAAAAAAACTTATAGACTGATAGACTAATAGATAGATAGAGAGATTGGCAGATAGATCGATAGAAAGATTGATTGATTTATAAATAAACGGATAGAAAAATAGATATAAAAATAGATAGATATATAGATAGCTAGCTAGAGAAAAAAGATAGTTAGATAGATATATAGATAGATAGACAGATAGATAAATAGACAGATAGATAGATAAACATAGAAAATTAGATAGATAGATAGTTAAATAGTTAGACACATACTTTAATTGATTAATAGACATATATATTGTTTGACTCGTTATGATATAGACAACGAAAGATTGATTGATTGACAAATTAATAGGTTGAAATATAAATAGATAAATAGAAATATATATTAGAAAATAAAAAGATAGACATAAAGATTGGTAGACAAATAGACATATAATAAAATATATTGATAGACAAATAAACAAATATATATTTAGAAAATTAGATAGATAGACATACAAATAGATAGATAAACATAGTGATGGATAAACACATATATTTATAGACTGATAGACTATTATAAAAATATGGAGATATATCGATAGACAGAAGATAGATTGATAGATTGATAAATTGATAGATAGACAAATAGATAGCTAGTTAGATCAATAAGTAGAAAAATAGATAGATAGATAGATAGATAGACAGATAGATCGATAGATAGATAGATAAATATATAGATAGAAAGAAAGATAGATAGATAATCATATAGATAGATAGACATATAGATAGTTAGTTAGATAGATAGGAAAATAGATAGATAGATATGTATATATATATATATAGATATTTATTTATAGATAGACATTTAGACAAATAAATAGATAGAAAGATATATAGAAGACAGCGACATGGATATACATTTATATGGATAGATAGATAGTTAGATAGATAGAATGATTGAAATATAGGTAGATAGACATAAAAGCAAATAGACAGATAAACAATTAGACATATAGATAGCTAAATAGATAGATAGATACATAGACACATAGAGTTATTGAGATAGAGAGATTGACAGATAAACAAATTGATAGATAGGAAGATAGGCAGATAGTTAAATAGATAGATAGATAAATAAATAGATAGAAAGAAAGAAAGATATATATATTGACAGATAGATAATTTAATAGTTAGATAGATAGACAGATAAAGAGATAGATATATAGACAGATAGATAGATAGACATATAGACAAATAGATAGATTAGGGAGATAAATAAATAGATAGAAAGATAGTAAAATAGTTAGACAAATATATAGATAGATAGACATATTGACATATAGATAGATAGAAAGACATATAGATAGGTACAAAAATTGCTAGATATATAGATAAATATATATAGACAAATAGATAGATTGACAGATAGACAAATAGATATATGGACAGATAGGATCATAGATAGATAGATCGGTAGATAGATAGAAAGATAAAAAGATACACAAAATGACATATGGATAGATATCCAAATAACTATATATATAGATATATATATATATATATATATATATATATATATATATATATATATATATATATATATATAAACAAATAGGCAAATATATAGATATATTAATAGAGAAATTGATAGATTTATTGATAGATAGATAGACATAATGATAGATATATAGATAGACAGATAGATAGAAAGATACATAGTTAAATACTAAGATAGATAAATAGAAAGATAGATAGGCTAATACGTAGATATAGAGATAGATAGATATATAGATAGATTACTATTGAAATAGAAAATAGACAAATAGAAGATCGAGATATAAATATATAGATATATAGTCTAATTTAAAGATAAATAAATATTCAAATAGATAGATTGAAAGATTGAGATAAATACATTTTGATATATAAATAGATATACACATTAGTAGATAGGAAAATAGATAGATTGACAAATATATTGTTAGAAAGATAGACCGATAGATAGATAGCTAAATAAATATATATATATATATATAAATAAATAAATAAATAAATAAATATATATATATATATATATATATATAAAGATATACATATAGACAAATAGATTGATAAAAAGATAGATAGATAGTTTGATTGATTGATTGACACAAAGATAAAAACATAGATAAATATATAGATATATAAATACATAAATAAACACATGGATAGATAGAAAAGTATATAGATTGATAAATTGATTGATACATAGATAGATAGAAAGAAAATTAGATAGTTTGAATGATAGATAGTTGGATAAAAAGATAGATAGAAATTTGATAGTTAGATCATTACATAGATAGATAGTTATATTGACATATATGTTAGTAATAGTGAATTAGGCCTATTGTATTGATATGGTATTTTGTCTATTTCTGATAATTAAATATTGTGATTATTTACATATTTATTATATATAATATTGTTTAATTAAATTATTAATTCTTCTAAATGTCCCTATTCGGTTATTGTTATGGAAATAGAAATGAAATAAGATTAGTATAAAGTTTTATTGATATTCATGTGATGAATATGTGTATGAGATGCAAATCAAATTTATACCTATTTGTTGAAAACAAATATTAGACATACTCATCTTGAGATTAATACATGGATCAAAGTCATAAGTTAATCTCTAATAGTTATGTTTTTAAATTCTTTGACCTCAAATCCCTATAGTTCTTAACATAAGGAATATTGTGTTTTAATATAATCAAACATTGTATTTAATCAGATTACTATAAAGGTTATACTTGAACATAATAAAAATAATGTAGTTAGATATGAATGATTAAGATGGAATTTATCCCTTTTAATATAAGAGAGATATCTTTGGGTCCCCTCGATAATTAAGATTGAGAAATGCTTGCCCATGGTCAACTGAATTGATGGAGATAAATATCATTTGTTTAGCCATTCTAATTGGCTTTCAAGTAATCAAACAAAGAATGATATAATGTTGACTTTGTCCCTGCCTTTTATTCGATCAAGATATCATGAGATAAAAGGAATATGTAATTAGCTATATTAAGGTTGTCTCGGATCATGAGCTTTTCATTTAACTTGGGTCTTCATAATGTTTTGCTAGAGGCCACTTATGAATAATAGGATCAAAATGTGATTTAGGCCTATGACTAATGTTAATTGAACGTATAGGGTCGAACATTAAGAACAAATAATAATAGTTATGATTTTTCACTTTCTGTAGTAATTTTAAATGATGAGATTATTTTAAATCACAAATAACAATTAGTTATAATTTAAATTTGAATTTAATATTGAGAAAGTTTAAATTCGTGATTTAAATAAATAATTAATTTTTTTACATTGAACTTGAGTTTTAATAAATAAATTCATTTAAAAGGGAATTTTAAGGATTTGAATTTAAGTTTTTATTATTTAAAAGTGTTTTAAATCTATAATTAATTTCATTTATGACTAAAATCTTAGCAGAATTGTATATATATATGTGAAACATATTTTATGCAAGCAGTCATCTTATATAAAAGATAGAGAACCCCTTTCATTTTGAGAAGATGAAGCTGAACTAGCATTCAACAAGATCGTTAATTATTTGTTCATGTGCGGATGCTTGTAAAGGGTGGTCATTTTTCTCAAAGCCAATACCTTTGAAGATCCGAATAAACAATGACGCACACTTTGAAGGCTTGATGAATCAATCTACAAGAGGTTTATTTTGTTTACCCTTCCTTCGTGTTTATATGAATCAAATGTGATCTTTGGTGGGTTAAGAAATAAAAATTATGGATTCTATGTATTTATGTTCCAATTAGATTGGATATTCTACCCGAAACCCCAACAGTGGTATCATAAGAACTTGTGTTTTCATAAAAACTAATAATGCCACATTTTATTATATGTATGTGATGTATGTGATTCTAGAATGATTTTCAATTTTGAATATATGTGATATTATGGTTTGTGTGATCAACATAGTTAATAGGTTTTGTTGGGGTATTTATTGATTGAATCTGAAACCTAAAAGAATTCATTAGTATGAATGAGAATTTGAATTGGATATTGCCATTAATGTGTTTAATAGTATGATATATGAATCTAGCTTTAATATTAATCAGATTAATACATGGACAATATTCATATATTAATTTTGATTTATCAGTGATTGTTTATGGGGGTGCCAAATTATGCCCAATGTATAATGAGATTATAGAATATGTTGTTTTAATGTGATTTTGATGGATTTTGCCTTATTTTAATTTCATTGATAAGACTAATAAAAAATTTATTGATGAGATTAATAACAATTTATTGATAAGATTCATAAAATTTTTTGATGAGATTAATAAAAATTTATTGATAAGATAAATCAAAATTAATTGATGAGATTAATAAAAATTAATTTTAAGATCAATGAACATATATTGATGAGATCAATGAAAATTTATTGATGAGATCAATGAAAATTAATTACTAAAATCAATGGAAATTTAATTTTTTTTCCTAGGGTGCTACCCCTACCTCGTGAGGGCGACCCCCTTGACCCCACCAGCTAACCAGCTAGCGGAACCACCATAACAACTCTACATAACCTTATAAATTTAATTGTTTTTAAATACACTATTAGTATTATTTATTTCTTTTAATGCAAATTATTTATGCTATCTGATAACATTATATATTTTACATGTTAAATTGTTTCACATGTGTAAAGTATGGCCTTTTTAACCAAAGTGGTTGGCAGAGTATTATTTTTCTTTGTCAAGGGTTGTAATTATTAAATATGGCTTGCATGCCATTTTTGTTTTATTGTAATTTTTTAATTATTGTAATAAAACAAAAGAGACAATGCAAACCATTTGAAGTCATGCAATCAAATCATGATGATGGAGGAGCTAGGTGTATATGCGCAAGTTCATGGTCAAATCAACTTTATGGAGCTGCTTATTACTACCTAGGATTAATAACTATTGATCTTCATATTGGCTTGTGGAGATCTATCTAGTTTAAAGCCATACTATGACATGTTTATTATATGCATGCATGAGATGCTATGTAAAATGTTACATGAGTAGTTGATACAAGATATATGATAAGATCTATTAATTGAAATTAAAATCAATCAAGATCCCTCACATAATGTTTAATGTAACATGTCATCTATATTTAAACACTTGGTAAACCTTTTATCACCTTAATGTGGGTTCTAGCATAGTAGAAGTAAATAATGTGACATTAGTAAGTAAAGATTAGTAATGGTACTACCCATATGATTAAAAATTGTTTAACTTTATTACGTTATTAAAATGGTTTTGTCCTAATAGCATTAGATGAGATTAAAACATGCGGTGACATATGATGGCAAAATCACATAAACATCTAAGAATTGAGCTAGATGTAATTGGTAAGAGTTACCAACCTAAATAACATAATTTAAGTGTCATGCCAAAGATGACTTAAAATTGAGTAAAATATGGATCTTAGCTAACTAGATATATAATTAGAAAGATGGGCAGAGAGACAGACAGATAGAAAGATAGACACATAGATGCATCAACAAATAGAAAGATAGACTAAAAAACAAATAGACACATAAACACAAAGGTTGATAGACTTATAGACTAAAAGACATAAATAGATAGAAAG
The DNA here is from genome assembly GCA_029783825.1 of Sapria himalayana. NCBI lineage: Eukaryota > Viridiplantae > Streptophyta > Magnoliopsida > Malpighiales > Rafflesiaceae > Sapria > Sapria himalayana. The sequence goes on from JAREIK010000436.1 coordinate 143,976, forward strand.
AAAGAAAGATAGTTAGATAAATAGAAAGACAGATAGATAGATATATAGACAAATAGAATGATATACATATAGATAGATAGAAATATAGATAGATAGATAGATAGATAGGCAAACAGATAGATAAATACACAGATAGATATATATATATATATATATATATATATATATATATAGATAAACAGAGAGAGAGAGAGAGAGAGAGATATATATATATATATATATATATATATATATATGCAGAGAGGTTGATAGGTAGATAGAAAGACAAATAAATAATTAGATAGATTGATTGACAGATATAAAGATAGATAGGCATATAGGCAGATAAATATATAGACATATACATAAATAAAAAATAGATAGAAAGTTAGATAGATAAATAGATAGATAGATATACAGATAGATAGATATATAGATAGATCGATATAAATATAAGTAGATATATAAATTAGCATATAGATATATAGATAGAAAGATATATAGATATAGAAATAAATAGATATGTAGATATAAAGAAATATAAAAAGATAGATTGATTGATAGACAAACAGATAAATAGATATATAGATAGACATATAGACTGATAGAAGGATCAACACATAGATCCAAAGACATATATATAGGTAAATAAATAGATTGACATATACACATATAGACACATAGACAAATAGACTAATAAATAGTTAAATAGAAATATAGATAGATAGATAAATAGATAGATAGACAGACAAATATTTAATAGAATAATAGACAATTAGATAGTTTGATACATAGATAAATCGACAATCATATATATATAATTAGACAATTCGATGGATAGATAAATAGATAGATATATAGATATATAGATAGATTCACAGATTGATAGATTGAAAGATTTAGAGATAGAAAATAAGATAGATACAGATATACATAGATAGATAGATAGACAAATAGATAGATAGATAGACTGATTGATTTATTGATTTATTGATTGACAGGTAGTCATTTAAACAAATAGACACATAGATAGAAAGATAGATATATAGGTAGATATATAAAATGATAATCAGATAGATAGACATATAGATAGAAAGATAGAAAGACATATAGATAAATAAATAGATAGATATATAGATAGATTGATAGATGGATATGTTTATATATAGATTAATAGATATACTGATAGACAAAAAGGCACCTAGACAGTTAGATAGATAGACAGATAGAATGATAGATAGATAGATATATACAGAAATATAAACAAATAAAAAGATAGACAGATAGATAGTTATACAGATAGACATAGAGACAAATAGAAAAATAAACTAATTGAGAGATAAATAGATAGACATATAGATATATATATATATATATATATTGATATACATTAGACAAATAAATATATAGACATATAGATGGATAGATAGATAGATAAACACAAACACATAGACTAAAAGACTTATAGAGAAAAAGATTGATAGACACATAGACTGATAGACTAATACACTAAAAGATAGATAAAGAGATAGAGAGATATACAGATAGATAGATAGAAAGAGAGCCAGATAGAAAGATTGATAGACTTATAGATAAATAGATAGATAGATTATTATACATATAGATAGATAAATAGATAGAAAGATGGACAAATAGATAGATATGATAGATATAAAGATAGTTAAACACATATATAAATAGATAAACAAATAGTCAGATAGATAGTTAGATAGTTTGATTGATTGAATGATAGATAAATAGATAGACAAATAAAGAGAATGATAGATAGATAGATATATAGATAGATAGATAGATTAAGAGATAGATAAATAGATAGATATTAAGTTAGAGATATAGAATGACTAATAGACAAATATACAAATTGATAGATAGTGAGATATACTAATAGACATATATATAGGTAGATAGATATAAGTTTGATAGATAGATAGACAGATTGATATAAAGATAAATAGATAGATAAATAGATAGATAGATAGATAGATAGGCAGATAGAAAGATAAATAGATACACACGACGATAGATATACAGTTTGAAAAATTACTAGATATATATATATACATATATATATATATATATATATATATATATATATAGACGGATAGAAAGATAGATAGATAAATAAATAGATAATAGACAAATAGATAGATAGATAAATATTTTGGTAGATAAATAGTTAAATAGATTGAAAGATATATAGATAGATAAATAGATAAACAAATAGACAAATAGAAAGATTGATAGGTAGACAAATAGACAAATAGACAGACATATAGATAGATAGTAGATATAAAGATAGATAGAAAGATACATAGTCCAATAGTCATAGTTGTCTATATAGATTGAAAAATAAATATATAGATAGACATATATACAAATTAATAGACTAAAATATCGGTAAATAGATTGATTGATAGATTGATAGATAAATAGATTGATACATAGATATACAAAATGATATAATGATAGATAGATTAAAAGTTATACAGACAGATAGATAGATAGATAGATAGATAGATAGATAGATAGATAGACAGGGAGAAAAATAGACAAATAAACAATTAAATAATAAGACAGATAAACAAATAGATAGATAGGTAGATAGAGAGATAGACAGATAAAAAGATTTATAGAAAAATAGTTCTTAGAAAAGATAGAGAAATAGAAAGATTGATCGATATACTATTAGATAATAAAATAGATAGATAGGAAAATAGTCAGATAGATAGATAAACATATATACAACTAGATATGAAGATAGATAGATATATAAATAGATATATAGACATATAGATAGATAGCCAGATTGCTAGATAGACAAATAGACTAAAATAATATATAGATAGACAGACAGACGGACAGATAGATAGATAGATTAATAGATTGAGAGATTGAGAGATAGAAAAATATATAGATACACATATATATAGATAGATAGATAAATAGACAAAGAGACAGATGAATAGATAAATGGACTAGTTGATTGATTGATTGACAGGTAGTCATTTAAACAAATAGACACATAGATAGATAGATAGATATATAGGTAGATATACAAAATGATAATCAGATAGATAGACATATAGACATAAAGATAGAAAGAGATATAGATAGATAAATAGATATTTATATAGATGAATTTAAAGATCGATATATTTATATATAGATTGATACATAGACTGGTAAACAAAAAGACACCTAGACAGTTAGATAGATAGACATATAGAATGATAGATAGATAAATAGATAGACACATAGAAATATAAACAAATAGAATGATAGACAGATAGATAGTTATACAGATAGACATAGAGACAAATAGAAAAATAAACTAATTGTGAGATAAATAGGTAGACATATAGATATATATATATATATATTGATATACATTAGACAGATAAATAGATAGACATATAGATAGATAGATAGATAAACACAGACACATAGACTAAAATACTGATTGAGAAAAAAATTGATAAACACATAGACTGATAGACTGATATTCTAAAAGATAGATAAAGAGATAGAGAGATATATAGATAGATAGATAGATAAATAAATAGATAGATAGAAAGAGAGCCCGATAGAAAGATTGATAGACTAATAGTTAATTAGATAGATATATTATTATATAGATAGACATAAAGACAGATATGCTTATTGATAGATAAATAGATAGAAAGATGGACAAATAGGCAGATATGATAGATATAACGATAGTTCAACACGTACATAAATAGATAAACAAATAGTCAGATATATAGTTAGCTAGATAGATAGATAGACTATTAGAAAAATAGACATATAGATAAATCAATAAACAAATAGATAGATAGACATTTATATAGATAAAAAGATAGATAGATGATTGAATGATAGATAAATAGATAGACAAATAAAGAGAATGATAGTAGATAGATAGATTAAGAGAAAGATAGATAGATATATATAAAGTTAGAGATATAGAATGACTAATACACAAATAAACAAATTGATTGATAGAGAGATATAGTAATAGACATATATATAGGTAGATAGATATATAGTTAGATAGATAGATAGACAGATTTATAGAAAGATATATAGATAGATAAATAGACAGATAGATAGGTAAATAGATACACACGATGATAGATATACAGTTAGAAAAATTGCTAGATATATATATATATACAGATAGAAAGATAGATAGAAAGATAAATAAATAGATAATAGACAAATAGATAGATAGATAATTATATTAGTAGATAGATAGATAAATAGATTGAAAGATATATAGGTAGATAAATAGATAAACAAATAGACAGATTGATAGATAGACAAATAGATAGACATATAGACAGGTAGTTAGTAGATATAAATATAGACAGAAAGATAGATAGTGAAATATTCATAGTTCTCTAGATAGATTGAAATATAAATAGATAGATAGATAATTAGACATATATATAGATTAATAGACTGAGAGATAGGTAGATCGATAGATAGATAGATAAACAGATTGACACATAGATATACAAAATGATATATAGATTAAAAGATATACAAATAGATAGATAGATAAATAGAGAGTTAGATAGGTAGACAAATAGACAAATAAATAATTAAACAATAAGATAGATAAACAAATATATAGATAGGTAGATAGAGAGATAGACAGATAAAAAGATTTATAGAAAAATAGTTCTTAGAAAAGATAGACAAATAGAAAGATTGACCAATATATTATTAGATAATAAAATAAAAAGATAGGCATATAGTCAGATAGATAGATAAACATATAGACAAATAGATATGAAGATAGATAGATATATAAATAGATATATTGACATATAGATAGATAGCCACATAGCTAGATAGACAAATAGACTAAAAAATAAATATATAGATAGACAAATAGATAGATAGATAGATAGAAAGACATACAGATAGAAAGACATACAGACAGATAGGTAGATATATAAATAGATAGACAAATAGATAGATAGATGGATAGAAATATAGATACATAGATTGATTGATAGATAGAGTTTCAGATAGCTCGATAGAAAAATAGATAGATAGACAACTAGATAAATAGACACAGACAATAGATATATGAACAATTTGACATATAATAGATAGATATATAGACAAATAGGTAGATAAAAAGATAGATATATACAATAATAGATAGTGATAGAAAGATAGATTGATTGATTGATTGAAAGATTCATAAATAGAAGATAAATAAAGAAGACAAATAGCCAAAAAGCCAAATAGTCAAAAAGAGATATAGATAGATATGTAGATAAATAAATTAATACATAGAAAGATAGATAGAAACACAAATTGATTGATAAATAGACATATATATATATATACACACACAAATAGAAAAATAAATAGATACATAGAGAAACACATTTAGAGATGAAAAGATAGATAGATAGATAGATAAAGATATAAAAAGATTGAGTAATAGGGAAATACTATGATAAAGATAGATAAATAAATTGATAATTAGACATATAGAAAGATAGATGGATATAAATATTTATAGATAAATAGATATATAAATAAAATGATAAATAGATATATTCATGGATAAATATACAAATAGAATAATATACAAATAGCCAGATACATAAATAGATTGATAAATACCTAGATAGATAGATAGATAGACAGATATGCATATAGATAGATAGATAGATAGATAGATATATAAATAGACACACACACACACACACACACATATATATATAGGGAGATAGACATATAGAAAGATACAAAGATTGATAGATAGATAGATAAACTAAAAGACAAATAGATATAAAAGATAGATAGGCAGATATCTAGATATATAGATATATTGATAGTTAGATATATAGATAGATAGATAGATAAATATATATAGATAAGTAGATAGATATACAGATAGATTGCTCGATAGATATGGATATATTATAGATAATTACCTGTCAGTATATACATAGATATAGTTAGACTAATATAATCAAAAATTATATATCACGTATATGTATAAAAAGTAAATAATATATATAGCTATGCATAAAGACCAATGTATGTATAATAGAAAGATTCATATTAGGTGAATAGATTAATATATGTATATATTAATCTATTTATTATAATATATATATTATTAAACTAATCCATGATTTATATTTTAGGTTTTTAGTGATATTGATTTCAATCACATTATGTTTGCTTCCGAATAATCTTATTGCTAATGGTTGATATTTATATAATCATATGACATTATGTATAAATGTCTATACTTTAATAAATATTATGATTTATGTCAAATCAAACTATTAATTAATGTTAATCTTAAATGTCTATAACAGTATATATAAACTTTTATACATTTATATAATCGAATGATATTATGTATAAATGTCTATACTTAAATATATATAAATGGATTATATTATAAATACACATTGATATATTTATATAAACATATAATGTTTATAAATATCTATACAAAATTTACATTAAACTATCAATTTATATATTTTATTATTTAACAATTATGTAATATCAAATTATAATACAATCTTGTAATTATTTATATTACATATTTTTTTATATAAATATAGAATATTTATAATGTTTATATAAGTGTGATATATATACAATATAGTATTTATAAAACTGTTATATTTAAATATAATAATATTTAAGTAACATTTATAAAAATTTTTTATTAACAAATATTATATAGATACACATGTTTAATTATATAATCATATGTCATTTTATATAAATGTATTTATAACTATATTTTTAATAAAGTTAACTACTTTTATAACTATATTTATAACTTTATATAACTAAATTTTAACTATATAATAATATATAACTATATGTATAATTTTATATAACTATATTTCAAAAAAAAATATACTATATGTATAATAATATATAACTATATATATTTATATTTTACTAAATTTATACCTTTATAAATGTTAACTATAATTATATCCTGAAACACATATATATTTATAATATTGTGTATAACTATATTAAAATATTTATATAAATATGTAACACTCTATATAATTAAATATAACTATATTTGTAACTATATATACATATATGTATTCATTTAATTAAATTAAAATATTGTTTATAATGTTGTATATATTAATGTATAACTACATATCACTACTTGTAAAAATATATTTTTATATAACTTTTTGTTTAATTATATATAACTATCTATATTATATGTAAAATAATTTATAACTATAAATAATTGTATCTTACTATCTGTACAATTTAAAAGTTTTATGCATAATAATTTTTAAATATTATTTTTAAAGCTTATATTTAATATATATTTGTATATAGTAGAATATAAAAAAGTATTTTACTATATCTATATTGATACATAACTATATGTATAAATATATAAAATTAAATGAACAAAAATATAAACCTAAATGTATAAATATATGTTTAACTATATCTGTAACTATATGTATAATCAAATGAAACAATATTTATAATTAATTGTATAACAACATACAAGATTTTATTAAACTATATGTGTATAACTATATATAAATATTTGTATTACTAAATAAATGTCTATATAATTATATATAACTAAATTTGTACCTGTATATACATTTATGTATTAATATAATTAAAGCAAAATATCTTTTATAAAGTTGTTTATAATTATATATAACCACTGATAACTACTTGTACTAATATATCAATATATAACTATATGTTTTATTATATATAACTATTTATAACTATATATATTATATGTAAAATAATATATAACTATAAATAATTGTATCTTACTATGTGTATAACTTTAAAAGTTTTATGAATAATTATATTTTAATATTAGATTTACATCTTATATTTAATATATATTTGTATATAGTAGTATATAAAAAAGATTTTACTATATCTATACCTATACATAACTATATGTATAAATATAAAAAATTAAATTAACAAATATATAAACCTACATGTATAAATATATGTTTAACTATATGTGTAAGTATATGTGTAATCAAATGTAACAATATTTATAATTACATGTATGACAACATACAACATTATTTTAAACTATATGTGTATTACTATATATAAATATTTGTATATCTAAATAAATGTCTATATAATTATATATAACTATAATTAGAGTCAATTGTTTTGTTAAATAAAATGACTTTTTAACTAGTATGGAAGACAATCGTGAATGGATGTACAAGGGTTGAATAGTGAATGGAATGTTCTCTAATGAATTAGGGGATAAAGTTGATGAATATGTTGAGTTTGCTCTGAGGCATCCTGAGTGTGTGAATGGTGGTACAGAAATAAGGTATCCTTGTAATTTAGTTAAATGTCAGAATAAAAAGTTTCAGAATATTGAGACTATGAAGATGCATTTGTATAGTAATGGTTTTGTTGCAGATTACTATGTTTGGATATACCATGGTGGGGAGCAAGTCCACCAGAGGTGTTCGAGTTCAGTACGGGTGTCAGTATGTAAAACTGATCAGATGCTCTCGGATAATATTAATCACACTACATACCATAAATGGTTTTTGAAGCTGTGGGTCCTAAATTCAACCCGAATGAGGACCCTAATGCCGAGGCCAAAAATTTCTATGCCATGATTCGAGCAGGAGACAACCCTGTATATCAGGGTAATTCTAAGCATACTCAAAGTCGTGAGGATGTTAGAAAAAAAGTGCAAACACAGGTGTTTGCATGCATGGCTTGATGATATATATAAATTCATTCAAGAATTATTGCCAAAAGATAATATGATGCCAATAGATTTATACATCAAGAAAAAGTTAGTTAGAGGCTTGTGATTACTCGTACAGGTCATTCATTATTGTGTGAACAATTATATGATATACTGGGGTGATGACAGTGACCTTAACAATTGAAAAATATGTGGGCATGCTTGGTAAAAGCAAAAGGTTATGGGTTCTAGAAATAGAATGTATATACATAAGTTGAAGGTACCATATAACAAGATGCACTATTTTCCATTAACTCCAAGGTTACAGAGATTGTATGCATCAATTGCTACAGCTAATGAAATGAGGTGGCATTCAAAGCATTATATGGAGGACGGTAAGATGTGTCACCCTTCTGTTGCCCCTGCTTAGAAATATTTTGATGAATGTTTTCCTTATTTTTCTTCTGAAGTACTAAATATTAGGCTGTGTTTATTTGCTGATTGTTTTTAGCCATTTGGTCAATCTGGATAGTAATATTCTTTGTGGCCTATGGTGGTGACCCCGTATAATTTTTCTCCAGTCTTATGTATGAAGGAGGAATTTATGTTTTTAACTGTGTTAGTGCTAGATCCTACAAATCCAAAGGAGAAGATAGATCTTTTCTTGTAGCAATTGATTGAGGAGTTGAAAAGTCTTTGGGTTGCTGGGGTTCAACTTATGATATTTGCAAAGAAGAAAATTTCCAGATGCACTCTGCCCTCATGTGGACCATAAATGACTTTCCACCATATTCTATGATGTTTGGGTGGAGTACAACTGCTATGTTGGCAAGGCTGCATTATATGGAAGATTCCGATGCTTTAGATTAATTAAGCGCGAAAAATAGTCTATTTCCCTTGCTGTTTTTGAATATCTACCTAGATAGAAATTGATTCTATTTATAAAGAAAAATATGTATATTATATTAAATATTTAATATAATTAAATAATAGATAGATAGATATCTATGTGTTTATCTATTTATCTATTTATCTATCTTTATATCTATATGTTTGTTTAATAATTAGTCAATCTATTTGTCAATCTAACTGTCTAACTATCTAT
>JAREIK010000436.1:156314-260485 GCA_029783825.1 Sapria himalayana
ATGTAGTGCAGAGCTTCATTTTTGAATTGAGTGCCACCACCAAGAAAATTAAGATATTCACCTGTAACTTTAACCCAATTATGATATCTCTCCACTTCTGCAAGCTTTGTATGTTGAATATTGCGGTACCTTATCTGTACGAAAATTAAACCAGTCAATCAAATCAAAATAAATAAATAAATTAGATTTTGTTTTGATAAATATATAATGCTACATGATATATGTACGTATATAATAGCATTTCACTAGTTACATATATAATACTGTAGTATATATATACATATATCCGGTTGTAATCGGAGATTGAGGCTACATGATGCTCATTCACGAGCATCTTGTACAAGTCCTTGAGAGCAGCTCCTAACATCTCCTCTAACCAAGAATCAAAGGTCTATGCCCAATCAAAGCAACAAAATCAAATTAAAAACCAAAACAAAAAAAACAAAAAAACAAAAATTTTCACAGCTTAATGTTTTCCCGAACCTGTTACAAGCTCACAGAGAATTCAACAACTCGCCTCTTTCTTGTATTTGAGGTCGTAAAGCATCTTATCCAGCTCATAAAACTCTGATGCAGTAATATCCACCCCAATTAAAACTTAAATAGAACAAGCATACAAGATTAATCTCGCACTAACATATCTGGTGGCCCTGCCTGATTCAACCACACAATTTCTAATCATATTACAAGAGACTTAACTTTTTTTTGAAACTTTATTTAGTGAGGAGAACAAGCTTCATCACTTCCAGAGCTTCTTTAAAATATTACTCATGCCTACTACTTCTAATATATTTATTTTTGTAATATTTATATAAATTTTGTGTTTATCTGCATTGAGTATTATTTTTTTAGAATCCTTTAATAGTTTTATTTTTAATTATATTAAAATATGTTGTACTAAAAAAATTCATTTATTAAACCTAAAATTTTTTTGTGCATAGGGATACTTAACATTCAAATTAGAAACATACCTTTGAGTTTGGTTATTATTATCTAAATTAAAGTTATCTAAAATATTAATTTCATTTTTATTTAATTTACTTTGATCCATTTTATTAGAAGGAATATACATGTATATATAGTAGAAGAAAAATATCTTAGTATTTCATTATACTCTCTTATATCAAAGTAAAATAAAAAAATACATATAATCTTCCTTGCAAAATTAAATTATCATCACAACATTTTCATTATTTCATTGATCATTGGACAACATCACTAATATATTAGAAATTTATATAAAATTATAATTTACATATTTTAAAATATGTAATATTATAAAAATAAATTAGTAAAAACAAAAAATAGAATAAAAAAATAAAAAAATAAATTTTATTTTAACTTTCGATTTTGAAAATTATAGATAATCATACAAAGAAAAATAGATTATAAAGAAAAAATATAAATTTTTTAACTACTTATAAAAATAATTGAATTTTTAAAATTAATTTTTAAATGTTGGATTTGGACATGATAGAATCTAAACAACTTATTGTCGATGGTTAAGTAATGGCTAGAATAGCCATTGTGTCGAAATTTAATTCATTAATTAATAATCTAAAATGACTATAGGTTGTGACATGCCAACAATCCCAGATGATGCATCCATCTGGCACGATTAGACACTTATCATTTATAAAAAAGAATATAGTGCATGAGATCACATGTCGAGCTTGAATTGGGAGTACAGCTCGACCTAACCCATTGTATTAGTAGTTTTAAAATAAACATGGCATGTGAGATCAGGTTGATAGTTTCAACTTGATCGGTAGCACTCGAGAATGACCTGAACATGATTTGTCAACCAGGACAAATTTGACCAGGGTGGGTTGGTGATTTGGATAATGTCGTGTTGCATGATATTGCGGCACAGGGGGCTTCCCTCCAGGATCATTACAGCCCATGCAAAATGGCCATGCAGCTAGGCCGCTCAACATATTTTCCACCTCTAATGACAGTCTTACCTTAGCAGGTAAAAAATTCAAATATTTTGATGACATGGCACCCAGTTTTTGTCCCTCAAAAGAACACCAGGAAAAGAAGTTCCATTAAACTTTTAAGTCAATTAACACCCCTAAGGAGCTACACTACTTTTATTAATAATGCCGATGTAAATGCCTTAGGTAGGATCTCACCCAGTCAGTTTTGTGTATTACCAAGTTCAATTATGTGGCCTTGTTCCTTTGGCCTTCAAAAGGCACTACGCTACATTTTAATCCAGAGCAAAATAGAATAATCTTATCATATTGACATATCCTTATAAATAGAAATTCAATTAGAGTTTTAGTGCTTAATGAACATGCCCATTGATAATAACCTTCTTGAGAACCATCCATTATTGTGACACCATGTATCTCATACTTTAGCGTGCTTCTCTCTCTCAAGAGATCTCTAACATTGATCATAGGGTATCAAATAAGCAAATATTGACAGAAAGAAAATATACACTCCATGTAAGAAATAAACAAAACACAAATGAATGCTTACTTCTTGCAAAATGTTACTAGATGTATCACCTTCTAGAGCTCTCAATCATGTAGTAACCTACAAGAAAATACAAAGAAAAAATAACAAAATTAAATAACAAAATTAAATAAAAGACATCCAAAGAAAAAAGTAGAATTTACCCACCCCAACTCTAGCTGGGGTCTTCGGACGCGATTCCAAGGCCACAACACCTACAGCTTTATCATGAAGAGAAACAAGTAAATTTGCAGCAGCATGTGAATCCTTGGCATATGCACTCAACCCCATCTTAATCTATAACAAGAACTGAAACAAAATTTAGGAGCTGACATTAAAATAGTATGATAGATATCATATATGAACTAATTGATATGTTATTGTTACACATTGTCCTGAACAATTCAGAGTGGTTTAGTTTCAACAGAAATACTAAACAAAGTTAGGTAGCAGTTTAAAAAGGCATGTAGGAGAGATGTAAAACAAAAATAATTTAACAACAGTATACATAAATAGAATCAAAGATGAGAGTGACAAATTACCTGGACAAATAGTTTAAGACTATTGCCTATAGGAATGAGATCCATGTTATGATCAAAACAAAACACATGCGCTCTACTCCTCAAGCTTTCGGCATCAAAAACAATGGCATATCTCTTCAACTCCGATGTTTTTTTGTGACCCATCTCATAATATCCATGATTAGGCATGAGGAACAACACAAACACCACCAACAAGAAAACCTAGTTTGTTATTTATGGTAGTATATTTCACTAATATAGTAAAAATTTTTCCGCTCTATATAAGATGATACATGCTTTGATTAAAGATGAAAAAACTGGCACAATTGACTATCTTCTCTACCAATATAAATAATAAAATCGATGTTAACCAAATTTTGTTTTCCAAAACCATCAATTTCATTCACCATCCAACCTTCAAGGCATCGGAACAACATTCAAAGTTACATATTCCAATATTTGTATAGTAATCGAATATTTCTAGAAAAGTGATGTGAATTCATTGCACATGTGATAAAAAGAAAATCAGGTGCTCTTTTCAACATTTTTGATCCTCTGATAGAGATAGTCCACATGAACTGTGCATCAAAGAAAGCAAATTTTCTATAACAAAAATAAGTGTTTCAGGTTTAGGCAAACAAACTTGCAAGTAAACAAATATATTCTAGAGTATGAAATAAGCATCTTTATCCCCACCAACTGTCATATTTTATAATTGTGATTCCTTCTTTATCACACAATTGTGCAAAAGATTGCTTTAAATATTGCAAGGCAACACTGCAATTAGCCAATTTTTTCTTGAATTCTGATGGATCCACAATTTTCTGCAGCACAATTGACTCATGGATGAGACTTTAAGTTTATTTTCTACCTAGGGTAACATGAGTGAAGGAAAGAATGAACCAAGAGAATAGATGGATTATTAGTTATGAGTTGCATTGTGCGACAAAGTCACTCCCCATCATGAAGTTAACCAAATAAGTCTTTCATTTGAAGTCATATTCAACAAGAAATCCTTACCATTTCTAAAGCAATTAGCCACTTATATAAGTTGACAGATAATCTATATAAGTTGCATGAATTATAATGTAGTAGGTACCAGAAGCTTGTTATAAATGGATTATATACCTACTCAAATGTTAGTTTGCACCCAATTTCCACTAAATGTGAAAGAAGATTACCTTCTCCACGCATTACATCTGATGACAGAAAATCTAAGCACAACATTGAAGAAAGAATGTCGGCCATTAGCAAATAGATGCCATGAGAAAATGAATTTTCTTTAACAGATCATTCTTATTGTACCATTAATGACTTGACGTCTAGACTTGATGCTAGATTGGGCCATAAAAAAAGGAGGAGAACCTCTATCTTGTCCATCGATACCATAGTTCAAAGGTAGGAAGTTGGGATTTAGCTCTGTCGAGTACAAGGATTAGCAGCAAAAACCTCTTTAATATGGTGTTGCCTTGTTGTTCACAGTAACCTGGTCGATACAATCTTTCAATCGTCTTGTTATATGCATAAGCTTTGGCAAGTGAATCATGAGAGAAGAAATATTTTGCGATTACCAATTTCAAAAAAGAAATTTTTTGATATGAATTGGATTCTCCATTTGGTAGCAAGGAGTCGGCACCAAAATCATGTATAGACCGATTCTAAGCCAAGCTAGGTTGTAATGTAGATAATAAAATAGGGTAGTGTAACTTTTATGAACTAGCATGGCTTTCCTTTCAATCCAACATCTGTTATAATAGGGTAGTGTGACTTCATCATTAACCTCTCTCCATCAATATTCTACGAAGCAGATAATAAAATTTACTCCACTACTTGGAAATGGAAGGTGTAATGTAGCACTTCTCTTGAGTTGATAAACATGAATGAATGTCGATGGAAAGTGCAAGTTATGGTTAGATTCTGACCTTAACAACATTGCCCATGACACTGAAAACCTCATTGTAATCGACGAAATCCAAATGAGCTTCCATCCTCTGCTTCAAAACATCAAAACTATAGATATCCTTCAGAGAATTTTAGAGTGTACCATATAAAATTTTCAAACTCAACGAAGCATCCTTCTCATTGTCTGACTCTTTCATAGGCTTCCACGTTAAATCATAGCATCAACGAAACTTTTATAGTAAGCCGATGACAATATTTTACAATTTTGATCCTGGAATATTCAAAGGATGGCCGAGGCATGATAAATGAAAGCGGAAAAACAAAGGATAGAAATGATGAATGTGATGATACCAATACAAATGATGATAGAAAGGCGTGCTGCCACTGTATCGAATAGGCATCACACAAATAAAGTGAGGAGCAATGACATCTTGCTGGTACTGTTGAGAATATCAAAAAACACGACAACCACACCCCAATTTTTTATGATGGAAACCAATTGGGTAATTTTTGATGACTTAGACATTGCCAAATTCAAGAAAATTAATATTATGGACAAAAAATTGTATTATGTTGCAAAAATGAAAAACAATTGCATTTTATATGCTTAAATTACAGAAACCAATTTTATCTTTTCCCAATGATGTCGACTTAAAAATGTTATATGTTTAAATTTTTTAGAATTCATATTAATTTTTATGAAGATAATATGAAATAATTTTAAAGACTTAAAATTTCATATTATTTGATATAATTTATAATTTATAAAATTCTAAAAATTACTTAAAGTGAGAAGATTATTAAAAAAAGTTATATTTATTATTTTAATAAAGAAGAAATATTAAAAGATATAATAAAAATCATGCTCAATTATTTAATTCTTATTAATTTCAGTAGGTATAAAGATCTATGTATTTATCTTTAAATATCAATTTATTTTCTTTTAAAGTTAATGAAAATTTTGAAATTATTTGTATACTTAAAATTTTCAAATTTTTTAGTAATTATTTTTTTAAAAGTTTTCTATAATCAATAAACTATATTTTTTACCGTAAAAAAAATAATATTTACTAGTTTATTCGTTACTTCAGATATTTTTGTAAATATTTTTTATTTAATTATATAATAAATTATTTTAGCTTTTTATTAGTAGAAATTTTAATGTATGTTCATTTATTTTTTAAAATATCTTAAAAATTATTATAATTATAAAATTAATTATTATTTAATGTTTTTAATACAAATTTTTAAATTTCATAAATAAAAATTTTAAAAAATTGTAGTATAATTTTTTACAAATTTTATAATCATTAAAATAGTTATTATTGTCTTTATTAATATAATTTTTTTTGTATTTATATATTTTTGAAAGTATTTATTTATAATAACCTATTTTTGTATTTATACGAGGAGAATATGTTTTTAATGGATTGGTCATTTATAGACAATGGCATATGTACCTTTATTATACAAAATAAAATAAAATATTAAAACAAATAAATTTTTAAAAAAAATTTAAATCATTAATGATTATTAATGAAAAATATCTTGAGCCAAAATAGATAGGGAAAAATTCCTAACTAATTGCATATATTTTATGAAAAATAGAATTTAAAAAATAAATGCTTGCAATTAAATATAAAATAGTAAAAAAATTTAGAATATTTATTTTGTGATGAATTTTTTATCGGTTTAATTAGCTAGGGATACTCCATCACTAAATCCATTGCTAAGTAAGATTAGCTTTTTTTTACATGAAAATCTACGATAATATTAGCGACATCTATCTAATGCATCAATATGTAAGCACATAGCAAGGCAAACAAAAGGGTTTATGAGCTTACTATCACCTAATCTTACACAAATAGATATCTGTTGTGAATATGTTCCACTTACATCTATATATGAATTAACCATAGCTCATAGACAAATATGATTAGGGCACATGAATAATTTCTTTACATGAATAATAGTTAGATTTTCATGATTTATCTATTAGTAACTCTATAAAGATTAAATAGAGTTATCTATTTAAAGACATCTATAGAGACGTAGTATAGACAATTATGGTATAGATAACTAAAGCTTTGTAAATATCTAGATATACATACAAATAAATAGTCATATATACTGATACATAGATTTATAGACATATAGATAAATCGACAAATAGATAGTCAATTAGACAACAGATAGATATATAAATATATATACATATAAACAAACAAATAGATAGATAGATAGACAGATAGATATATAGATAGATAGATAGATAGACAGACAGATAGATGGATGGATAGATAAATAGACAAATAGATAAATAGTCAGATAGACAAATAGATAGAAAAAATAGAAAGACAGACATATAGATAGATAAATAGATGGATAGACAGATAGATAGATAAGATAGATAGATAGATAAATAAATAGATTGATTATAATGTGATAGACAAACAGATATACATATGGTTGGATAGACATATATACATAAAGATTGTTGGTTAAATAGATAGAAATATAAATAGATAGAAAGATAGCTAGATAGACAAACAAATAGACCGAGAGATATATAGACTGATAGATAAACTGATAGGTAGATAGATAAACTGATAGGTAGATAGATAGATAGTTAAATAGATAGATAGTCAGATATACAGAAAGAGATAGAGAGTTAGACATATAGTTAAGTAAATAGATAGATAGGTAGTTTGATAGACAGACATATATAAAGACTGATAGATAGACAGATATACATAAAAATAGACATACTATTATTTAGATAATAGACATTATTTTACAAATAGATAAATAGATAGATATACAGAAAGATATAAAGATAGACATAGATTAAAAGATAGAAATATATATAAATAGATAGATGGATAGACAAATAGTTAGACATATAGATAGACAGATAGATAGATAGATTGTAAGATAGACAGATAGATATATAAACTCATAGATAAATATATAGATAGAGAGATAGTTAATATATAGAAAGATAGACAGATAGATAAACATATAGTCAAGTATATAGATTGATAGGTATTTCGATAGAGAGATATATAACTATATAGATTGGTAGATAGACAGATAGATATAAAAATAGATAGACAAATCGATAGATCGATAGACATCTAGATATACAAATAGATAGATAGAAAGATAGACATATAGATTAATAGATAGATATATTTTTAAATAAATAGATAGTTAGACAAATAGATAAACCTATAGATAGATAGTTAGATAGATAGATAGATGGATACATAGATTATTAGATATATAGTTTGAGATATAGATAGATAGATAGATTAATAGAAAAATAGATATATAGATAAATAGATAGACAAATAGATAGATATAAAGATAGATAGACAAATAGATAAATAGAAATATAGACAAATAAATAGTTAGATAGATAGATACTTAGATAGATAGATATATAGACAGACAGATAGATAGATAGATAGATAGATAGATAGATAGACAGACAGATAGATAGATAGACAGATAGAGAGACATATAAATAGATAGTTAGACAGACAGATTGATTGATTGATTGATAAAAAATTGATAGATAGAGAGATAAATAAACAGATTGATAAATACATAGATAGACAAATAGATAGATAGTCAGATAGATAGATAGATAAATAAATATATACACACATAGATCAATAGATGACAAATACATAGACAAACAGATAAACAAAAAGATAGGCACATAGATTGATAGATAGATAGATTGATTAATGGATCTATAGACAAATAGATAGACATATTGATAGATTGATAGATGGATAGATATATATATATAATTAGATTAATAGATAGATTGATAAACAGATTGGTAGATATTTTGATAGATAAATTAATACACAAATTAATAGACAGATAGATAGACAAATAGAGAGAGAAAGAAATATAGATAGATAGATATACAAATAGATAGATAGATTTTTAGACAAATAGAAAGATAGACATATAGAAATACACATAGATAGATCGATGGATAGAAATATATATAAATATATATAGATACTTAGATAGACAAAAATATATATAGATAGACATATAGATAGGTAGATTAATTGAATGATTGATATATATATATATATAGATTGATAGACAACCATATAGACAAATAGATAAACAGACAGATAGATAGGTAGACAAATAATTAAATTGGTAAATAGACAAAAAGATAGATAGATAGATAGACAGATAAAAAAATTGGTAGATAGATAGGTACATATAGATATACAAACAGATAGATAGACAGACAGACAGATATATAGATAGATAAATAAATATACAAACAGATAGGTAGACAGATAGATAAACAAAGAGATAGACTAGTAAACAATGTGTTGGATAGACATATTGAGAGAGATATATATACACAAAAAGATAGACCAATAGACAGACAAATACACAATCATATAAACAACTTGATAGATTGATAGATATACACATAAATAGATAGATATATAAATAGATAGATACATAGAGAGATATATAGACATATAGATATAAGCATAGTTAAACAGATAGATAGATAAATAGATATGCAAATAGAAAGATAGATATACATACAAATAGACAGACTGATTGATGGATGGAATGAATGATTGATAGATCAATCAATAGATAGATAGATAGATAGGCATATACACAAATAGATAGATAGATATATAGATAAATTGATAAAAAGGTAGAAAGATTGTAAGACTAATAAATAAATAGATATATAGTTATATAGATTAAAAGACATATTAATAGATATTTTTATAGACAGATTGATAGATAGATTGAATGTCAAATTGATATATAGATTGATAGATAGATTAATAGATAGCTTGATAGACTTATTGAAAGACTGATAGATAAACTATTAAAAAGACATATGGATAAATAGATTGAAAGATAGTTTGATAGATAGATTAATAGACTGATAGATTGTAAGATTAAGAGACAGATTGATTGGTATATTATTAGACATATTGATATATATATATATATATATATATATATATATATATATATATATATATATATATAGACATATAGATAGATAGATAAACAAATAGACTAACAAATAGATAGATATAGAAACATAAAGATAGATAGATGAATAGATAGATAGATAGATACACAATTAGATAGACATATAGATAGATAGACATATAATATGACAGGTAGATAGATTGATAGATACATATGTCGAAAAACAGATAGATAGATAGTTAGTTAGAACGAGAGATACACAGATAGATTGACATTTATAAAGATAGACATATAGATAGATCAACAAATAGATAAATAGACACATAGATAGACAAATAGATAGACAGATAGATAAATAAATAAATAGAAAAAAAGATAGACAAATATATAGACAGACATATAGATAGGTAGATATACAGATAGACAAATTGATAAACAAATATATTGACAAACACATAAACAGAAAGATTGATTGATTGATTGACAAACATATAGATAGATAGATAGATAGACATATAGAGAGACAGATAGATACTCATATAAATGAAAAATAGATAGATAGATGACATACCGATTTAAATATAGATAGATAGACTGATAGATAGACACATTGATAGACAAATTGATATCTAGATTGTTAGATAGGCTAATAGATAGATTGAGAGATAAATTGAAAGATGGGTTAAAAAATGGATATATAGACATATAGATTGGCAAATAGATTGATATATAGATGATAAACAGACAGATAGATAGATAGATAGTTAGATAGAAAGATTGATTGATTGATAGATAGATATATAGATAAAAAGATAGACAGATATAAATATAGATAGACAGGTAGAATGATAGATATAAAGACAAAAAAATAGATAGATATATAGGTATACAGATAGACAGATAAAGAGACAAACAGATAGATAGAAAGATAAACATACAGATAGATAAACAAATAGATAGAGAGATAGATAGAATAGTATGCAAATAGATAGACAAACATATAGACATACATAAATTCATATAGATAGATAGACGGACAAATATATATATATGCATAGGTCGATCGATAGACAAATATATAGACAGACAGATAAATAGATAGATATATATATATATACACAGATAGATAGATAGATAGATAGATAGATAGATAGATAAATATGTAGACAAATAGATAGATAGACAAATCTATAGTCAAATAGATCGACAAATAGATATACATATAGATAATTAGATAGATTGAAAAATATATAGATAGATAGTTAGAGAGAAAGATTTATAGATATATACACATATAGATAGATTGATTCATTGATTTATAGATAGATAGACCAATAGATAGACATATAGATAGACAAATAAATAGGCAAATCAATTGATAGATAGATAAAGAACTCAATAGACATATAGATAGACAACTCAATAGACGAATAGATAGATATATAGATAGACAGACAGATACAAGATAGATAGGTAGATAGATAGATATATTGTTGATAGATAGATAGATACGCAAATAGATAAACAAATAGATAAATAGATATATAGATAGATAGATAGACAAATATATAGATAGATAGATTTACAGATAGATAGGTAGATAGATAGTCAGGTAGATAGATAGTCAGGTAGATAGATAGTCAGGTAGATAGATAGATAGATTGGCAGATATATTGATAGATAATTATATCTATAGATAGATAGATATATATATATATATATATATATATATATATATATATATATATATATATATAGATAAATAGATATATAGATAGACAAAAAAGAGATAGATAGATTGTTAGACAGATAGACACATAGATAAACAAATAATAGACATATAAAATGTAGATAGACAGACAAATAAATAGACAGATAGAAAGATAGATATATAGACAGTTATATATACATATAGATTAACATATAGACACATAGATATATAAACATATACACATGCAGATAGATATATAGTTAGTCAAATAGTTTTACAGATAGGTAGACATACAGATAGATATACAAATAAATAGATAGATACACAGATTGGTCGCAAATACATAGAAACATAGATACAAAGATATTTAAAAGATAAATAGACATACATAAAGACATAGATAGTTATATATATATATATGAATATATCGATAGATAGATAGACAAATTGATAGATAGATAGCTATATAGATAGATAAATAGATAGATAGATAGATAGTCATGTCGATATACATATAGATAGATAGATAATATAGAGTCAAATAGATAGAAAGATCAATAGACTTTACAAAGATAGATTATTACATATATAGATAAAAAGATAAATAATAAATATATAGATGAATATATTGATAGATAATTAGAAAGAAAGATATACGTATAGATAGATAGATAGATAGACAAACAGATAGATAGATAAATAGATAGATAGATAAATAGATGCACAAATAGATTTACAAAAAATTGACAAATTGATATATAGATAGATGGATAGATAGAAATATAGATTTATAGATTGATGGATAGATAGATAGACAGACATATATATTTTTATATATACAACATTAGATAAACAAATAAATACATATAAAGATATATACAAAGATAGACTGATAATTAGATGGAAAGAAAGAAAGTAATAAAGAAAGAAAGATAGGTTGATAGATTGATTGACAAATAGATAGATAGATAGATAGACAAATAGATAAATAGATAGATATATAGATTATTAGATAGATAAACAAATAGAGAGATAGATAGATAGATTGTCAAATAAATAGATAGATAGACACATAGATAGATTAGTAGATAGACATACAAAGAGATAGACATATAGACACGCCGATATAAAAAGAGATAAACATACAAATAGATAGATTAATAGATAAGTAGATAGATAGACAAATAGATAGATAGATAGACAGATAAATAGATATATAGATAGACAATTTATAGATAGATTTATAGACAGATTGATAGTCAAATTGATAGACAGATTTAAACATAGATAGATAGATATACAGATAGATACACTGATTAATAAAAAGATAGATAGACTGACGGATAGACAAACAAATAGATTGACAAAATGACATACAAATAGATTGATAGATATATAGATAAATAAATCGATAGATATATAGATAGTAGATATATAGATCATTTAGATAGATAGATTTGAGATAGACATATATATAGATAGAAAGATAGATAGATATATATAGATATAGATATGCAAATTTATAGTATTATTGATAGAAAAATTGATAGATAGATTAATAGATATATATATATATATACATACATATATTTTGACATATCGATAGACAGACAGACATTTAGATGTATAGATAAATAGATAGACAAACAGAATGATGAACTTATAGATTGAAAGATAGAGAGAGAGTAGCATAGATAGATAGATAGATAGAGAGGCAAATAGATAGTCAAATAGATTAATAGATACATAGATAGATAGACAAATAGAATTAAAGATAGACAAATAGATACATAGATAGATAGATAAGTTAGACAAATAGGCAGAAAGATTGATATATATAGACAGACACATAGATAGATAAATACACAAATTGATTAATAGATTGATAAAGAAATTATTAGATAAATTAATAGACAAATAGATAGATAGATGGATAGAAAGATAGATAGATAGGTAGATAGACAAATAGATAGACATATATCTAGATATATACATGTATATAGTTAGATAGATAGACAAAAAGATAGATAGATAGTTAGTTAGATAGAAATATTATTATAAATACACAGGCAAATAGATAGAAAGATTGATAGACAGATTGATATAAATATAGATATATATATAGATAGACACATAGATAGACAGATAGAGAAATAGATAGACATGGAGATAAAAAGATAGACAGATAGTCAAATATATAGACATATAGATACACAAATAGATAGATAAATAGATAAATTGATAGATAAACAGACCCACGGATAGAAAGATATATATATATATATAAATATACAGACAAATAATCAGATAGATGGACAGATAGATAGATAGAAAAATATATAGTCAAATATATAGATAGATATACAGATAGATAGATAGCCATATAAATCGTCACTTAGATAGTAGACAGATAAATAGAACTATTGATAAAAAGATAGATACACATTTCGATAGGTAGACACAATATAGATGGACAGATAGATAGATATATATATATATATATATAGTTAAATAGATAGAGAGACAAGCACATTGATTGTCATACCGATAGACAAATAGATAACTAGATATATATATATATATATATATATATATATTGATATATAGATAGATAGATGGTTAAATAAATAGGCATATAGACAACTACATATATAGATAAATAGAAATATAGATGGGCAGATAGATAAATAGATAGCTAGACATATAGAAAGATAGATTAATCGATAGATTGATAGATAGATTTATTTATAGATTGATATACAGATTGATAAAAAAATTGAAAGAAAGAAAGAAAGATAGATAGATTGACACTTTGATAGTAAGATAGTTAGACAAATAGATAGTTAGATCGACTGATAGATAGATAGATAGATAATAAGAAAGATTGATAAACAAATAGATAGACAAAATGATAAATAGATTGATAGATAGAGTTTCAAAAAGAAAGATATATAGATAGTCATATAGATAGACAGATAGATAGATATGTAGATAGATACATAGATCGATAGATATATAGACAAATAGATAGATAGATAAAAAGATAGATAAATAGATAGATGAATAGATATATAGATAAATAGGCAAACAGATACACAGACACAAAGCTAGATTGATATAATGATTGATACACATAGCAAAAAAGATTGATAGGTAGATAAATTGTAGATTGATAGATAGATAAAGTGTAGATTGATAGAAAATATATAGACATATAGATAGATATATAGATAGACATATAGATAGACATATAGATAGAATATTAGACATATACATAGACTGGTAGATAGACATATAGATAGATAGATTGGTATATATAAAGATAAATATATAGATAGATAGGTAGAAAATTAGATATATAGATAGATATACAAATAGATAAATAAAAAGATAGATAGCAAATTGATAGATACTCAAATAAATAGATAGTTAGACAGAGAGAAAGATATATAGATAGATAGATAGACAGATATATATATCGATAGATAGATAGATAAAAATATAGTTAAAAGATAGATAGCCAGATAGATATACAGATAGATAGATAAATAGTTAGTTAAGTAGATAAACTTATATATAGATAGTTAGATAGATAGATAGATTGCCATATTGATATAAAGATAAATAGAATAATAGATTAATAGATAGATATATAGATAGATAGATAGATAGATAAATAGATAGTAAGATATCAAATAGATAGATTGATTATTTTATAGATTAATATATAGGTATACATATAAATAGACAAATAGATAGATAGAAATGAGGATAAAAAGACAGATTGAAATATAGATAGATAGATAGGTAGATACATAGATAGATAAATAGATTGATTGATATATAGATAAATATATAGATAGACGTACAAATATATATATAGATATATGGGCAGATAGATAAATAGATAGATAGATATTTAAACAAATATATAGACAAATAGATAAAAGAATAGTTAGACATATAAATAAAAAGATTGATTGAAAGATTGATAGATTGATTCACACATTGATAGATATATTAATTTACAGATTGATTGACTGATAGATAAATATATTTAAAGATAGAAAGATTTATTGATTGATGATATATAGATAGTTAGATAAATAGATAGAAATATAAATAGCCAGATTTATAGACAAATAGACTGATAGATATATAGATAGTAAGATAGATTGATAAACAACTAGATTGAAAACTAGATAAATAGATTGAACGAGAGACAAAAGGATAGAAATACATATAGTTAGATAGATTGATAGATAAATATGCAGATATATATATATATAGATAGATAGATAAATAGATAGTTATATAGATAGATAGAAAGGTATATAGATAGATAGATAGAAAGAAAGATTGATAGAATGATTGATACACATATTGAAAA
Organism: Sapria himalayana; assembly: GCA_029783825.1. NCBI lineage: Eukaryota > Viridiplantae > Streptophyta > Magnoliopsida > Malpighiales > Rafflesiaceae > Sapria > Sapria himalayana. The sequence continues at coordinate 172,312 of JAREIK010000436.1, forward strand.
TATATAAAAAGATAAATTGGTATATTGATAGAAAGATAGATTGATTGATTGATGGAAAAATTATTTGAAAGATATATAGAGAGATAGATAGAAAGATTGTTTGATTGATTGATAGTGAGTTTGATAGATAGATTATAAAATAATCCATAATCAAATAGATAGGTAGATTGATAGAAAGATAGATAGAAAAATAGATAGATTATTTGACATATAGATAGACATGTATATAGTTATATAGATATACAGATTGATATAATGAAAGATAGATATAGAGAGAGACAGATGAGTAGACAAATAGATATATATATATATATATATATACACACACACACACACACACAAATAGACAGACAGACAACTAGATAGATAGATAAATAGATAGTCAGGTAGATAAACAGATAAATAGATAGATAGACAGAGAGATAGATAGACAGATAGATAGATAGATAGACATAGATAAAAAGATAGATAGATAGATAGATAGATATACAAATAGATATATAGATAGATAGATAGACAGATAGATAGATTGAAAGATAAATAGATAGATAGATAAATATAAATATATATATATATATATATAGACAGATAGATTGATTGATATATAGATAGATATATTGATATAAAGATTGATCGATTAATAGATATAGAGAGAGATAGATAGATTGTTAGTTATTTAGATGGTAAGATAGCAAGATACACAAATATATAGATAGATTATTAAAAAGATAGATAAATAGATATACATATAGATATAAAGATAGATATACTAAATGATGGACAGAAAGATAAATAGATATATAGATAGACTGATATAAAGATAGATATATAGATAGATACAAAGATAGACAAATAGATAGATAGTTATATAGACTCATAGATAGATAGATAGATAGACAAACACATAGACAAACATATATTGAAACACATAGAGAGACATATAGATAGATAAATACATAGATAGAAAGATTAACAGATAGATAGATAGACACACATATAGACCTATAGATAGATTTCCAGAATTACAAATAGGTAGATAGACAAATAGACAGAAAGTTAGTTTGGTAGCTAGATTGATAGAAAATTATATAGATAGAAAGTTAGACAAATAGATAGACAGAAATATAGAAAAATAGAAAGATAGATAAATAGATGAATAGCCAGATAGATAGATAGATAGATAGATAGACATATAGATAGAAAGATATATATAGACATATAAATAGACACATAGATAGAAAGACAGATAGATAGATAGACAAACAAACAAACAAAATCAGATCAATAGTTTGACAAACAGATTTATAAATAGACAAATTGAGAGACAGATAGATAAAAAGAAATAAAGAAAGATAGATAGATAGATTGATAGATAGATAGACAGATTGATAGATAGATTGTTAGATAGATAGATAGATAGATATAAAGATAGACTGATATATTCACATATAGATAGAGATAAAGATAGTTAGATAGATATGAAGATATATAGATAGATAATTAGAAAACTATATAGATAGATAGAAATATAGATAGTGAGACATACAAACATTTCGATAAATAGACACACAACCAAAAAGAAATATAGATAGACAAACAGATTGATACATAGAAAGACATATAGACAAAATGAAAGATAAATAGATAGATATATAGATAGATAGCTAGAATGCTTTATAGATAGAAAGAAAAACACATATATAGATTGATTGATTGATTGATAAACTAATTGATAAACAAATTGATAGAAAATTTGATAAACAGATAGATAGACATATATTTAGAGAGATTATTAAATAGATAGATAGATAAACAAATAGACAGATATATAGATAGATTAATTAATAGATAAATTAGTAGATAGATATGCAGATAGATATACATGGAGAAGACAGATAGATATGCAGAATGTTATCCAGATAGATATTCATATAGATAGATAGATAGAAAAAAGATAGATTGAAAGAAAGACAAATAGATATATAGATAAATAAATAGGGAGATTGACAAATAGATAGACATATTTAGAGATAGATTGATTGAGAAATATATAGACAGACAGATAAATATATAATAGATTGATTGATTGATTTATAGACTGGTTGATAGATAAATATACATATAGATTGATTGATTTTTAGATAGATAGATCAAAAGAAAAATATAAAGATATATAGATTTAAAGATAGCTACATTGAAGATAGATAGACAAATAGATACACAGAAAAATAGATACACGGACAAATAGATAGATTAATTGATATATTGATTGATAGATATATTAAAAAATAAACAAAAATCTATTAGACAGCTAAAAAATAACATATAGATAGATAGATAGATATACATATAGAAAGAAAGATAGACAAATATATAAATAGAAAGATAGATTGATTGATAGATAGATAAATAGATTTATATCCAAATATATTAATAGACAGACAGACATATAAATAGATAGATAGATAAACAAACACATAAACAAATAGACAATTAGAAAGATAGAAAGACTAAAGATAGACAAACATATAGAGAGACAGACATATAGATAGTTAGAAATATAAATATATAGATTGATTGATTGATAAACAGATAGACATATATAGATTGATAGATTTATATATAGATTAATATATAAATTGATTGAGAGATTGATAAATAGATAGATAGATAGATAGATGGACATATAGATAGATAGAATGATAAATAGATAGATAGATAGACAGAAAGATAGACAGATATATTGGTAGATAAATAGATACATAGATAGATAGTAAAATAGATAATTATATAGATATGTAGATAGGCAGATATATAAGTAGATAGAAACAAATATAGATTGATAGATAGATAGAAAAATAGATAAATAGATAGATATCTAGATATATAGACGGATAGAGAGATAAAAAGATAGATAGATAGATAAATAGATAGATAAATAGCAAGACAGATAGATATACAGATAGATAGACAGATAAATAGATAGATAAATAGATAGATAAATAGATAGGTAGATTGATATCCCAAAATATAGACAAATAGATATACATATAGATAGGAAAATTAACAGACAAATTGATAGATATATTAATAGACAGACAGATAAATAGATAGATAGATAAAATTATAGAATGATAGATTGATAGATTTTTAGATTGATAGTGAGATAGAAAAGATAGATAGTTAGATAAATAGACAGAAAGATGGACAGATAGATAATAGACATATAAACACATAGATAGATAGATAGATAAATAAATAAATAGATAGATTTATAGATAGACTGATAGATAGAAAAATAGATATATTGATAGATTAATAGATAGATTGAAAGATAGATTGATAGGCAAATTGTTAGACAGATTTATATACATATAGAGATATATATAGATAGAAAATTGATAGATAGATAGATTTATATATAGATACATATTTAGACAGACAAATAGATAGATAAATAGATAGATAAATAGACTAATAGATAAATAGATCGATAGACAAATAGATTGATAGATATCTAGATATATAGATAGATAGACATATAAAAAGATAGATTGATAGATAGATTTATAGAAAATTGTAAGATAGATAGATATAGATATATAGACAGATTAATAGGCAGATTGATTGATAGAGTTATTGATAGTTTGATAACATATTGATAGATAGGTTGATAGATCTATTGATTGATAGATAGACAATTTGTTAGAAAGATTGATAGACAGTTTTATATTTAGAATGATTGATAAATTGATTGATAAATTGATAGAGAGAATGTTAGATAGATTGATAGACTAATAGATAGGGAGAGTGATAAATAAATAGATAGATAAAAAGATAAACAAATAGATTGATATGTTGATAGACAAATTTATAGACAAATATATAGGCAGATTGATAGAAAGATTAATAGATAGATTGATTAATAGATATATAGATAGATAGAAAAATAAATAGCAAATAGAAATATAGATAGATCGAAAGATAGATAAATAGATAGTTAGATATATAGATAGACAAAAAGAGAGAAAGATAGATAGATAAATATCTAGATAAACATATAGATAGATAAATAGATAAATAGATATATCGACAAATAGATAGATAGATAGATATATAGACAAATGGATTGAAGAGATAGATAGACAGATTGATTATATATTTAGAGATAAGTATATATATAGACAGATAGATAAATTGATAGACAGACAGACATACAGATAGAAATATATACATATTGACTAACAAAAAGACATACACATACAAGACATACAAAAAAAATAGATAGATAGTTAAAAGATTGACAGATACATAGATAGATAGAGTGATAGATATATAGAAAAACAAATAGATAGATAGATAGACATGAAGAATGATAGATAGATAGTTAGATAGAAAGATAGATAAACATATAGATATATAGACATTTAGACATACAGACAAATAAATGGTCAGTCAAATAGATAGTTAGAAAAATAGATAGATTGATTGATATATACATAAATACATTGACAAATAGATAAATAGAAATTCAGAAAGACAAAAAGTCATTTAGGTAGGAATATATTCAGGAAGGTAGGTAGATAGACAGGTAAACATACAGACATGAAAATATACAGATAGATAGACAAACAAAGAAAAAGACATACAAACAAATAAATAGACAAACAGACAGATAGACAAATATATAGGCAATTTGATAGATAGATTAATAGGGAGATTGATATATGGATAGATAAATAGCTTGATAGAAAGATTGATAAATATATCAATAAACTGATAAATAGATAGATAGTTAGACAAATAGATAGATAGATAGATAGACAAATTGATAAATAAAAATATAGATAGATAGATAGATAAATGCATAGATAAATTGATATAGAAATAAATAGATAGATAGATAAATAAATAAAGTAAATGATAGATGGTTAAAAAGATAGATACATAGATACATAGATAGAATAATAGATAGATTGATAAACAAATTGATAGATGGATTGTTAGACAAATAGATTGCCATTTTGATAGATGGATTGTTAGACAAATAGATTGACATTTTGATAGATAGATTGATAGATAGATTGATAGAAGAATTGATAAATAGTTAGATAATTAGATTGATTAATAAACAGATTGATAGATAGATAGTTAGACGGATTGATAGACATGTAAATAGACATATTGATATATAGATAGATAGACAAATAGATAGATAGATAGATAGATTGACATATTGATATATGTCAATATATCAATATATAGATAAATAGATAGATAGATAGATCAATCGATAAATTATTATACAAATAGATTGATATATTGATAGAAAAATCGATAATTATAAAGTCTGATACATAGATATATTGATAGATAAATAGATATACAGATAGATAGATATAAGTATAGATAGATCGCTAAAATACCTTTTTATTTAAAATTTCTTTCATATTAATTAAAAAATTACTACAATATATTTAATTTTAAATAATTAGTAACCATAATAATAAAAAACACCCATTCTTTGAAAAAATAAATATTAATTTAGTTCATTGTTGAAAATAAAAGCAATACAAATAACTTACATTAATTATGTTGTAACAATTTAAAAAACTCTTAACACAATAACTAGTTCATATCATCATCTTATAAAAAAACTAGCTCATAATCTAATATTCATGATCACACCCTACACTACAAGAAAAATTCCATATAGCTATGGACAATTCCCTAGCTAAATGAGCATTTTCCGTCGTTAAATGAAATATAGCGACAGATTATCGATGGATTGGTTTCCTATCTAAAGTGCTTCTTACTAAAATATAGCAACGGATAGTGTCCCTAGCTAAAAAGTTAGCGACGGAAAAATCCATTCCTAAAAAACACAAATTCCCTCGCTAAATTAGCAAGATAAATGATAGTTTTCGTCGCCAAGCGAAAATAAAGATAAATGATTCCCTCGCAAAAGTGTGGTCAATAAATTTTAGCGACGGATATAGTCCTTAGCTAAATAAAATTAGCGATCAAAATCCATCGCTCATTTTAATATTTCCCTAGCTAATTTAGCAAGAAATTTTTCCTATATATTTTAATTTCAAAATTAATTTCAGAATTTAAATTATTTTAAAATTTTTTAATAAAATAATTTAATATTTTTATATCAAATTGATTAAAAATTGAAACTATAAATAATTTATTAAAAGACAAAAAATAAAATCATTTAATATCTTATTCTAATTTAATATTTTACATAATTGAAAGAAAAAAATAATAAAATTCTATTTCATCTTATTCATCAATGTATCTAATGATAATGCATAAGTATAATATATCTATTCATTGACGTTACTTTCTCTCCCTCTGCTCCTCTGATCATCATTTTTCTACTGCGACAAAGATGTCCGAGTCATGGCACGTAATGTCTAGTAAAAGATTCCATCACTTATAGAAGCTTTGTATGTGGAACAATACGTTATCATATCTGTAAGAAATTTAAACCACTCAGTCAAATTTTAAAAAAAAGTTATGTTTTGATACATATAATATTGTATTATATATGTAAATATATCCTAGTATTTCACTCGTACATGTATTATTGCAGTATATGTATATAAAAATAGCAATATTATGTGTACATATAAACTAACTACAAATATACTAAGTATATATGTACATAAAATACTGTAGTATTATATGTTTGTATATACTCACTTTCTTCGTATGTATATACCTCATTTGGTACTATTGCTGCTACTCCCGCTGCCACTCTTGCCATTGCTACCGTTGCCACTGTCACTGCCAATACCATTACTAATGTCACTACTGCTGCAGCTACCATAGCTACCTCTACTACCGTGGCTGCCGCCGCTGGCCGCTACCCCCGTTGCCGGTGCTGGCGCTGATGTCGTAGCTATCGCTGCCATTGCTACTACCACCGCCACAGCTGCTATCACTACTGCCGCTACTTCCATTGCCACCTCTGCCACTACTGCCACTACTTTTGGTATTGCCGTTGCTTCCGGTGTAGCCGCTGCTACTGTCGCTACCTCCGATGCGATCGCTCCTGCCACTGCCACTCTTGCCACTGTTTCCGCCACTATAGCACCCACTGCTACCAACGCCACCACTGGAGCTGCTGTTGCTTCTGATGATTCCACTACCACCGCTGTCGTCGCTACCGCCACTGTCGCAGCTACTTCTACTGATAATAGGCTTTTACATACCTATAATAGGCTAAAACTCTACCCAAAAAATTTGGAGACACAAATATTTTGACAGATATATAAAAATAGTTATTATAGACATGAATAAACACAAATTAAAGTTGATTGTCATATATCTTTAACTAAAATTTAATTAATTAATTTAATATTTTTTGAATTAATTTAATAAAAAATAGAAACTATAAATGAAAATTTTAAATTAAACAGAAAAAAAATTCATTGAATAACTTATTCTAATTCAATATTTTAAATAAGTAAAAAAAATAACAAAAATTATATTACATCTTAGTAATCAATGTATCTACTGACTATGCATAAAGTATAATTTATCAATGCATTGACATTTCTTTCTCTCACTTTGCTCCTCTGATCACCAACTTTCCATTGTGAAAAAACTATCCAAGTCATGGTGCTTCATGTCAGTTAAAAAATCCGTTCACTTATATAAGCTTCATATGGGAAACCATGTGGTACCATAGCTGTAAGAAATTTAAACAACTAAATCAAATCAAAATAAATTAAAAAAACTATGTTTTGATAAATATATATTACTACGGCAAAAATGTACATATATACTAGCATTTCACTCGTACAAATATTACTACTGTATTTGTACATATAAATTGCATAATTATGCGTACATATATACCGAGTACGTATATATTTAGTATATATGTACGTAAAATACTAGAGAATTATATGTACATATATACTGACTATATACATACGTATATTCCACATTTGTTGTCATTCCTATTACTCCCACTGCCACTACTACCAGTGCCTCCACTACCGCTCGTTGATGCCCCTGCTGCTACTACCGCTGCCACTGTAGCTGCTGCTGCCGCTACTACCTCCACTATCACCGCTACCACTACTGTTGCTACCAGTGCTGCCTCCCCTGCTGTTGCAACCGCTGCTTCCTCCGCCATCGCCGTTGTCATTGCTACCGTTACTGTTGCTACCACTACTGCCTCCGTCGCCACCGCTGGCATTGCTACCGCTGCTGCCTCCGCTGTCGCCACTACCACAGATTCTGCTACTTCCTCCGATGCCTTCACTGTTGTCAGTGTCACTGCTGCCGCAGCTGCCACATCAATCATCGCTGCCACTACAGCCATTGCCGCCACTACCGATGCCGCTTCTATTGTTGCCATTGCCGCCATTGCCTCTTCTGGCACCACTGCCACCACTACCGTCACTGTCACTGCTGTCGCCACTACAGTGACTACTGCTATTGATAATAGGCTTTTACTTACCTATAATAGGCTAAAACTCTACCCAAATAATTTGGAGAAATACAAATATATTCAAAGATATATAAATATAGTTGTTATAGATATCAACAAACAAAAATTACAGTTGATTTTCATATAGTTTCAACACAAATTTAATTAAATAATTTAATATTATTAAATTAAATTTAATAAAAATAGAAACTATTTTTGAAAATTTTAAATTAACCAAAAAAATTCATTTAATAACTTATTCTAATATAATATTTTAAAAAACTAAAACAAAAAAATAATAAAAATTCTATTACATCTTATTAATCAATGTATTTATCGACTCTGCATAAAGTATAATCTATCAATGCATTGACATTGCTTTCTCTCCCTTTGCTCATCCGATCACCAACTTTCTGCTACGAAAATGTTGTCCGAGTCACTGTGTATCATGTTTGTTGAAATATGTCTTCACTTATACAAGCTTTGAATGGGAAACAATGCGGTACCATATCTGTACGAAATTTAAACCACCAAACCAAATCAAATTAAATAAAAAAAACTATATTTTGATAAAAATATATTACTGCAGTAAATATGTACATATATACTAACATTTCACTCGTACATATATTACTGTAGTATATGTACATATAAACTATAATATTTTGTGTACATATATACTGAGTACATATATATACTCAGTATATATGTACATAAAATATTATAGTATTATACGTACGTATATAGTGACTATATACGTACATATATACCACATTTATTGTCGTTGCTGCTGCTCCCTCTACCACTGGCACTCTTGCCACTACTATCATTGTCGCTGTCACTACCATTGTCATTGTCATTGCCGCAACCTATACCACTGCCACTACCAATGCCACTTCCACTGGCGCTGCTGCCGGTGTTGTCGCTGCCACCCTGCCACCACCTCTATTGCTGTGGCTGCCATTGATGCTGGTGATGTCGCTGCTATCACTGCTGCCACTAATGCCGCTACTATCGCTTCTGCCACTGCTACCACTGATGCCACTTCTACCACCACCGCCGCTACCGCCGCTGCCATCACCACTACTGCCGTCGCAGTCACTGCCACAACAGCAGCTATTGCTGCGGCCCCTATCACTGATGCTACTACTGCCACTACTGCCGCTACTGTCGCTTCTGCTGCCAGCGCTGCCACTTCTGCCACCACCAATGTTGTCGCTGCCATCACTACCGCTGCTGAAAATAAGCTTTTACATACCTATAATAGGCTAAAATTCTACCCAAAAAATTTAGAGATACAAAAACATATTCACAGATATAATAAAACAAATATTATAGCCATGAACAAACACAAATTAAAGTTAATTGTCATATAGCTTGAACAAAAATCCAAAAGATGTCCAGCAATTATGTTTAGAGATAAAGACAATGCAAAAATATAATGTTTTTAGAATAATAAAGATTATATAAGCTAGACCTTTTTTTGATAAAGCCGAAATCGGTTATATGGGACCCAAGCATTGGAAGGACCATGGTAATGTCTGGATGCTTTGAATCAAGGTTTTTTATTTTGTCTCACATAATGTGTCCTGTAAAGATTCATAAGTTGGTTAATCAAACAAGTAATGAACAAAACCAGAATAAAAAAAATTGAAACCTACAAAAAAATATCATAATTATTTGCTACACATAGACAAAAATAAATAACAGTTCAGAAATAATTCTCATACTCAATCATCCTCATAATTTGTAGGGAATGCTAGCCACTCCTGTGAGGATTCACAGCTGGATCTCAGAATGTTATCTGTTGCCCAAATGCCGCTAACAGTGACTCCAAATAGGACATCTACTATTGCATTACATTTTTAATTTCTTTAATTTCTTGCATTTCTTCCATCAAATTAGTTATATGCTCATCATTCTTGTTCATTTCGGTCTCCATATCTACAATATGTTCATTTGTTTCCAATGCTTGTTGTTCGACTGCCTCATCCACCTTTTCTAAGACAGATGAATTAGAAGTATGACTGCTACAACAAAATGTCACTCCCTTAGAGCTGATTCCGTCCACTAGCTACTTCTTTTGACCTCCTATTGTCTCCAAATAAATAGAATCATGGTCAATTGGTGAAAGGACCATAGAACCCTCAACTTTTTGATGAGCATCTGTCACACATTCCTCCTTTAGGTACTAGGATAAAATAGAGAAAAAAACTATTCTAGATTTACAAAAAATAAAATAAACATTTTGCATTCAAAATAATTTTCATATTGTACTATAGTTTTTTAAAATCTAATTAATATAACAATTTTTACAACAATCATCTAAGACTTGTTGTCAACATACTGACCATCCACTTTTTTCACATGCATCTTCCTGAAAATCTCATAAAAATTTAGATCTCAACCCAATTCTCCAGCCTAGAATATATTTTTATTAAGTCATAAAAAAACAAATGATAAAAAAATTGAAAAAAAATGAATAAAACAATGCAGAGATTTTATTTATTGTACTATTTGGACCAACACAAAAAAATAGAAATGTTTAGAATTTTAAATTTGTACCAAATCTCGAGAGTGCTCAATGCTCGACTTTGAACCTCCAATGTGTCGACTGATTCCCGTACCTAGTCTAGCTACCTCACTTCTTCAATTTTTACTAGCAATATCTGATTTTTTCTTCACATCTGGCTCCTCCCAATAATTAAGCCACTCGGGCCAGTCTTCCTTGGATATAAAAGAAGGCATTTGTTTCATTTTATTTAATTTATGGACAAAATCAGAATACCGTTGAGCACATTTGATCTTCCATAATGACTTTATCTTTCCATCAAATTTGGGTGCACATGTGCACTGATTCTATAAATAGTAAAATTATAAAATAATTTATATTAACATCAAGAACATAATTATTTACAATTTGAATAATAGCCAACATAAAAGTTAAGTAATTAGATAATTATTTTTCAATTCTTTTGTTTTGTTATTTTTACCTAAAAGTCATTAAAATATGACTGTTTTGTCGACTCAGAGACTTTCTTTAAGGAGAAAGCTTTAGAATCAGCCATTTTCTTTAAAGCCTTTGTAATTATAGTCGAACACATGTGAGATGGAATAAAACTATACAAATAAATAAAAACCATTGAAAACAAGCAAATCATAACAATATAAAAAAACCACTAACAATAATATCAAAAAAATTTTTTCTAGTCATTTTTATATATTTTTTTTACCTCTCACCCATAATCTCAATTTCTAACTTTACACTGATCATAGAGGAAGGCTCAACATTTGATGATGTCGTTGGTATTGTAAATGAGGGAACAATCGGTGTAAAATTTGGTGTAGAAGATAGAGATGAATCAAAAGTTTGTGCAGGAAGCACAATGGATGGTGGGCTTACATCTAATAAAGGTGATAGTAGAGGTCTCAATGATGGTGATGGTGATAGAAATGGAGATGGTGATTTCAATGTTGAAGTCTGGATATGGTGGCTATGAGATGGTACTGATTCTGCAACATGATGTAACATACTAGATGAATTTGGTTTATTTCTGTGTCCACGCCCACCTCCACCATGGCCACGTCCTTTAGGCACCATCTACTATACAAAATAAAACATAGAACAAAAAAATAGAGATATGATGAACATGCATGCATTTTCAAATAAAACACACCGATAGATTTCAATAAAATATAAAAAGTCTTTGATAGTTTAACTTTATAATAAAATTATAACAATTTAATTATCGGCATCACTATCATCCTCTAGTGGATCTTCTGATATTTCGTCTGATTCTGATAGAAGTTCAAACTCATCTTTAGATAGAAATTGATCATCTTCAATTTCTATTGTGCCACCATTTGAATCACATAAATTTTCTAGATCTTCATCGACATTCACAAGCTCAAAATTATTTATGTCATCTTCTTGGAATGCCAGTGCATTTTCTACGTCTGCACTTCTTTATTGCGATGTTGGTAACTCAAATTTTGACCGAGCTTTGATTTTGCAAATTACCCACCAATTTATTTTATCACGAGATAAACTCGGATATGTACAATAATATACATGAGTAGCTTGAACTGCCATAATAAATGGCTCATATCGATTATATTTGTGTTTATGGTCAACATCCACTAGCTTATAATCCGAATGAATCTTTGAGCTCACATTTCGTGTAGGATCAAACAACTCGCATTTAAATAATACAATCCTATTATTTTTGAGTCCAGGATACTCCAACTCAATAACTTCTTTGAGTTGACCATAATAATCAATCTCATCTGTACTATAACATGAGCCTTTAATGCATACACAACTATTCATTATTATTTTAGAAGAACCGTGCCCGATTGTGTGAAACTAATATCCATTAACATGAGCCTTAATACCCAGAATAGGTTGTCACATATCTAAACGGGCCTTTACTTAGATTCTGGATGAAAATATTTGAATCTCCATTTAATGTTCAATTGCCTATGACATAAATTAAAAAAATGTTATTAACAAATAAAAGATACTAATAAATTAAATAATTCAAAAATAAAAAACTTAATTATACTCCGATAATTTTTTAATCAATTCGCAAATTTAGTTTCTAGTATATAATCGACATCATTGCTGGAAATTGCTGGATGCCTATATTTTAATTGCTCCACATAAATACTACACAAATATAAAATGAGAGAAAAAAATGTACATCAATTTTTAATAATTCCTATTAAAGATAAAATTAAACTATGATTAAACCTACAACCATTTTGGGTATCATACTCAATTTTTAATAATTCCTATTAAAGATAAAATTAAACTATGATTAAACCTACAACCATTTTGGGTATCATACTCAATATATGGTACAACCTCCTCACAATTAAGTAAAACATAGCTCCGGGTTACTTTGTACTCTTCATCTGTCATACATCAATTCATTGCTCTTCCAAATGCTTTTCCAAGGTGCTTGAATATAGATAGTTTGTCCATAGAATCATCTTCCACCATCACATGACATTTATAATTTTGTGACTCATTTCTATTCTTTGTATTGACATGATCTCAAACTAATAAGAACAAAATGATGATGCCTCTTCTACTAAATATGCATTGCAAATTGAACCTTCAACTTTTACCTTGTTTCTAACATTCAATATCAATTTATGAAGATACCTACATCCATAATGTTAGGTTTCAATTAGATTAAATTACACTAATACTTAAAGTACTAAATAATAAAACACATCAAATTATATGTATTTACCTCTAAAAAAAGATACATCCATATGACTTGTATTGGCTCTATAATCCTTTCTTCATATGCCAAATGGACTGACAAATGTTCCATCGAGTCAAAAAAACTCGGTGGGAATATCCGTTCAAGCTTACAGATAATAAGTGAAATGTCATTCTCCAGGCTCACAATGTCATCTATTTTGATTGTGGTTGCAGTTAGCTATTTGAAAAACAAACTAAGTTCTGTAAGGACCTTCCAAACACTTAGTGGAAGTAATTCATAGAATGCAATTGGTATTAATCTCTCCATAAATACATGATAGTCAGAACTTTTCATTCCAAATAACTTAAGATTCTACATATCCATGCATCTACCCATATTTGACACATATCTATCATGGAATTTCAAATTATAAACCCATTCACACAATATCAAATAGATAGATAGATTGTTTGATAGAATGATAGCCAAATTGGTAGACATATATATAGATAGATTGACAAATAGACAGATAAATAGATAGCCATATACAAATAAAGAAAGATTGATTGATACATAGACTAACATATAGATAAATAGACAAATAGATAGATCGATAGTTAGATAGATGTATATATATATTAATAGTTAGTTAGATAGATAGATAGAGAGATAACAAATATACAGATAGAGGGTTCGACAGATATAAGCATATACATATTGATAGATATACATATAAAAAAATTGATAGATAGATAGATAGATTGACATATAGATGAATAGATAGATAGATAGTTAGATAAATCATAAGATAGTGAGATTAAAAGATGGAGAGCTGGACATATAGATAGATATGCAGATAGACAGAAAGACATATAGATAGAATGACATATAGACAGATTGATAGATATACATATATATAAATAGATAGATTGATTGATATATACTATTGATATATAGAAAAATAGACTTTAGATACATAGATAGATATATAGATTGATAGGTAGACTAATAGACAGATAGATAAATATACATATTAATAGATAGACACATTGACAAATACACAGATACACTAATAAATTGATTGACAAATAGATAGATAGATAGATCGAAAGATAGACAATTAAGTAGATAGATAGATTAAATGACAAATAGACATATAGATAGATAGATAGGTAAGTAGGTAGTTAGATAGATAAAGAGAGATCATTAGATAGAAATATAGATAGATATATAGATAGACAAAAAGATAGATAGATAGACATATAGACAAATTAATAGATAGAGAGATAAATAGATACAGAGATTAAGAGAAAGTGAGATAGATATATATACAAATAGATAGATAGATAGATAGATAGATATATAGTTACACAAAAATATAGATAAATACTTAGAAAGATATATATATATATATATATATATATATATATATATATATATATATTAGAAAAATATACAAATAGACAGATACAAATAAAGATAGATTGAAAGATACATAAATTGGCAGATCAACAAATAGATAGATAGAAAGACAGTTAGATAGATATTCAGATATATAGATATATAGATATATAGATTGATAGACATATTACATATTTAATATACATACATATATATATATAACTATATATAAATGTATTATCTACATCAATACCTATACATAGTCATATTTCTAAATATATATAATTACATGAAAAACTATATATAACTACATCTACAACATTTTTAACAACATGTTTCAGAAACTTAATATCCATTCATATCATTCATATCATCCATCTCATTCTTACATGTTTTTTTGGACATTGAATAAATCTTTATCATTTTCCCATATATTTTAGGAACTTAAATTTAAATATTTCAACCTTAAATGTATTTTTATTGTATTTTTATATGTTTTTATAAATCATTATGATTTAATATGATTAGGGTTTGTATTTTTGTTTCACTAAATATCATTTAACAAAAATTGATTTATAATAAAATGTTCATTTGTAATATTCATGCTGTAAATTTCAAAACAAAATATAATATATCTGTGTAATAAATATTATAAAAAATTTCTAAAATATATATGTGTAGTTTCAATTTACAAAGATAAAACTTTAAAAATAAAATTTTTTTACAAAATAAAATTTATCATAGACATTAATATTTTAATAAAAAATTTATATAGAAAAAAAAATTTATTATCTATTTATGAACTATATTTTCATTTTAACATAATTGTAAAAATATATTAATTCACAAATATGTCACCTTCATTTATTTATATGAGTATAATGATAGTTATTTTAATATAAATATTAAAAAACCAAATTTTTGAATAAAATAGAAGCTCATATATTTAATTCATAATTTTCTTTTACGCATTAATATATATCACACACACACACACACACCCGCTTACACACGCACACAAATATTTGTTTTAAATATAAAGAATTTACAATATTTTATAAATTGTGTACAAAATATAATATTTTATTTAATTAAATTTTCAAAATCAAAAAATTTTAAATACATTTAAACACACACACACACACACACACACAACCATATATATATATATATAATAGTTTCATGTGTAACTTTAAAAATATATTTCATATATAGGTATATGTGTGTGTTTTTGTGGGTGTACAGTAGTATATCCATACATACAAGTATATACACACTACTTTGAAAATGTAGATACATGTGTAAATATAATCAAAATTACAAAAATGTGTATGCTGATATATAATGTATAGTAATGTATATGGATGTATAAATGTGTGTGTGTGTAGTGTAGTGTATATGCACATATATATTTATGCATTTATATGTAAATATCATTATTAATTTTGAGAAGAAAAATACTTGAGCACATAAATATTAACATGCTCCACAAATTCATGAGAGCTGGAGCAAAAAGTGATATTATTGCAAGATACTACTAATCTCCCATCTATAACACTTTGCCTCAAATTTTGATCAAATTACTACTTGCAATGATAAGGTTCTTTCAATACTACATACCATGAAGTTACATTTTCATTCAATACTATAATTTGTTCATATAAAAAAATCTATCTAATATCTTCTAAAACAACTCTTCTATCTTCTTTTTCTAGTCTTGATAAGCTATTTTTAATTTTGATTATATGTACATTTCTTATCTCATATATTTAGTTCTAACTATTGTAATAGTAAAATCCATTAAATCAATCATGGCCTAATATCTTTCTTTTCTATGAGCTATTTGATTATAGAATAATTAGTATATACTATGACTTTGGTTCTCACTAAATATGATATTAACTTGCCAAAAGAAAAGATTGTTGATACAAGTTCTTTCTCTATAGTTGTGTAATTCATTTGGGCACTTAATAATGTGTTGTTATCATAGTATATGATAACTATTTATAAATATTTGTAAACTATATAAAACTCTTCATAATTATATTTATCTATATTTGTAACAATGTAAACTATTTTTATAACTATATCCATAACTATATATAACTATTTTTTAACTATATAATATTTTATAACTATATGTGTAATTCTATATAACTATATTTTTAGCAAAATATATCATGTGAATAATAATATATAACTATATATAATTGTATTTTACTATATGTATAACTATAAAATTGTTATATATAACTATATCTTTAACTGCATACATATTTATAACTATATGTGTATAACTATATATAAATATTTATATAACTATGTAAACATTATATAATTAAATATAACTATATTTGAATCTATGTATACATATATGTATTCATATATTTAAATCTATATATTTATTTATAACTTTGTATATATTTATGTATAACTACTTATAACTACTTGTATGAATATATCTATATATAATTATATGTTTAACTATATATAACTCTATTTTTAATTATATATACTATAGGTATAAGAACATATATAGTTTGACCTCCCTCACTGGTGACCATCTCTCGAGGTTAATTGATTCTGTTTATTTCTCTCATAAGATCTCTTTACTGCCATACGACAAAGGGATTAAGATTTAGTGGAAGAAATGGGGTTGACGTTCACATAGCTGTTCAACAGTAGGCTATTTGCCAACAATGAGATGAGGATTTTGATGTTAGGTCTTGATGCTGGCGATAAGACAACCATTCTGTATAAGTTGAAGCTCGGTGAAATTGTGACCACAATTCCTACTATTGTCTTTAATGTAGAGACTGTTGAATACAAAAACATCATTTTCACTATGTGGGATGTTGGGGGTCAAGACAAGAAACACCCTTGCTCAAAAAGATTACTTCCAAAATACCTAATGTCTCGTATTTGTGGTTGACAGCAATGATAGAGATCAAGTTGTTGAAGCCAGAGATGAGTTTCATAGGATGCTAAATGAAGAAAAGCTTTGAGATGCAGTTTTCCTAGTTTTTGCCAATAAGCAAGATCTTCCCAATGCGATAAAAGCAGATGAAATTTCTGACAAGCTACTACTTCACTCACTTCTCCAACACCATTGGCACATTCAGTGTACCTGTGCAACCTTTGGCGTGGGCCTCTACGAGGGTCTTGATTGGCTTTCCAATTACATTGTCAGCAAGTCATAAACAAATTTAGCAGAATGAGGCAAACTTTGTTGACATATCTAGATGTGGATCTAATCTTTGCCTATTTTGCATGAGTTTTGTTAAGTTATGTTGATGTCATCATCTGTTTCTAGGGGGTTTTAAATTGTATTTATATTTATATATTACATGCCTAAATTTCATGACCGCATTTACTTTGTTCTGATATGTTGTAAGCTGGACATTTTTTTCGGTTTTTTTCTTTTTTCCATTGGATCCCAAAGGTATAAAAACATATAACTATAAATAATTGTCTTTGACTATATGCATAACTATAAAATATTATACATAACTATATTTAAAAATATAATTAACACCATATATTTAATATACATTTTTATATATTAGTATATAAAATTGTATTTTATCATACATATACCTATAGATACTATATATATGCATATATAAAATTATATAAAAATATATATATACCAACATGTATAAATATATGTATAACTATATGTTTAACTAAATGTATATCCACATGTAACTATATTTATAATTACATACATACAACATTATGCTTAACTATATGTGTTTAACTATATATAAATATTTGTATAACTATATATAAATATTTGTATAACTATATATAAATATTTGTATAACTATATAACACTCTATATAATTAAATATAAGTATATTTGTAACTATGTATGCATATATGTAAATCGATATATTTATTTATAACTTTATATATTTATGTATAACTATTTGTATGAATATAGTTATATATAACTATATGTTTAACTATATAAAAATATTTATAGCTATATATACTATATGTATAATAAAATATAACTATAAATAATTGTATCTTATTATATGTATAACTATAAAATGCTTTATGCATAACTATATTTAAATATATAATTTACAACTTATATTTAATATACATTTGTATATATTAGTATATAAAAATGTATTTTATTTTATATATTCCTATACATAACTCTATGTATAAATATATAAAATTATATGAATAAATATATATACCTACATTTAAAAATATAAGTATAACTATATGTGTAACTATATGCATAACCACATGTAACTATATTTATAATTACAAGTTTAACAACATATAACAATATGTTTAATTATATGTGTACAACTATATATAAATATTTGTAAAACTAAATAAAACATTATATAATTAAATATAACAATATTTGTCACAATATCTATATATTTATTTATAACATTGTATATATTTATGTATAACTAAATATAACTACTCGTATGAATATATATATATGTATGTGTATACACACACACACACACACACACACACACACACACACGTATGTATGTATGTATGTATGTATGTATGTATGTATAACTAAATGTTTAATGATATATAATTTTTTATAACACTATATATTATACGTATAATAACATATAACTATAAATAATTATATCTTACTATATGTATAACTATAAAAACATTATACATAACTATATTTAAAAATATAATTAACAACATATATTTAATTTACATTTTTATATATTAGTATAACAAATGTATTTTAGTATATCCATACCTATACATAACTATATGTATAAATATATGAAATTATATGAAAAAATATATATACATACATGTATAAATATAAGTTTAACTATCTGTATAACTATATGCATAACCACATGTAACTGTATTTATAATTATATGTATAAAAACATACAACATAATGTTTAACTATATGTCTATAACTATATATAAATATTTGTATAACTATAAAAAACTCTATATAAATAAATATAACTTTATTTTTAATTATTTATACATATGTAAATCTATATAATTGTTATAACTTTGTATACATTTATGTATATATACTTATAATTACTTGTATGGATATATCTATATATAACTATATGTTTAACTATATTTAACTATTTATAACTACATTTACTATAAGTATCCTAACATATAATTATATATGGGATAATACTAATTTGTTGCACTAACTTGAAATTAAATGGCAAAAGATATAATATCAAAAATATGTAAGCACATAGCATGAGAGTGTCCATTGGTTAGGCTCATATATGGTATAATACAAATAAGGGTCATACTCTTAACAAATCTGAGGCCTTGGGCTTCAGGCTCATATATGAACTTATGTATGACAAAAGATGTAATATTTGATAGGCTTTTACAGAAGAACTTTTTTTTATGTAATTACAATGCATGGGTCCCATATTTACCAATTTCAGCTTTATCAAAACGAGGACTAGCACATATTATCTTTATCATTCCTAAAATATTTTATTTTTACACTCCCTTTATCTCTAAACATCATTACTAGACATCTTTTAGATTTTTGTTAACCTGTATGACAATTAACTTTAATTTGTGTTTGTTCATTTCTATAATAACTATTTTTATTTATCTATGAATATGTTTGTGTCCCTGAATTTTTTGGGTAGAGTTTTAGCCTATTATAGGTATGTAAAAGCCTTGGATGGTTCTCTATGTTGCTGTGAACAATACCTTAGCTTCTAAAGCTATGAGATGAGCCAAATAATTAATTCCACGCAAACACATGTTTGTTCTTTACATTCTTATTTTTTGCAGATATGTGTCAACGTAGTTCAGATCTACGACTGCATGTTATCGGTTATTGGTTTTAAATGTAGTATGTTATGCTCCATGTGCAGATGTAACAATTTTCTCTATCTACATGGAGTACCAGAAGAAAAAGAACTAGAAATGCTGACCATGCCTAAGAGACCTATATGCGTGTTTTTTAAATCTCGCATTATTTTGTTTTGTTGTCTTTGATGGTATGTGTATTTGCATTAAAGTACAAGTGTGTGTATCATCTAATGCTATGTGATTATATATACATACATATTGTACTATAGTATATACATACATATATACTTGGTATAAATGTAAATATATATTAAGTATATATCTACGTATATACTGAGTATATAAGTACGTATATAATGAGTATAACATATATACTCAGTATATAAGTACTTTATACTATAGTATATACGTACGTTTATATCGATATATACATAAGTAGGTGCATATATTTATTTGTAGACATGTATATATTATTAGACATACACACCTATCTACACATAGACACACTTTTGAATATATAATTGTTCGGGCTTGTCTGAACATCATCTTGCATTGCTCACAAATGTATGCAATAAAAGTAATGGTTATTAAATTTTTCTTAAAGCTTTGGAAAGATATTTCTGGTCTAGGCCAGCCATGTAGATAGAGGTTGGTCTTTAAATCTTAGTAATTGTATTGATATGCAATTATCACATGGTACAAAGCGAACGTATGAATAAATATGTATTTTTGCTCTAGATTATGTAATGATTGGTTCTAATTATACTAGGTTTTAGAATGATGATGACGATGATGCTCATGTAATTTCGTGTATTTCTGGTCGAGGAGGAATATTGGGTCCTATTTTGGGAGAAGCAGCTCGCCGCCTCATCAAAAACTCCCTTAATCTCAAATTCATAAGTCGAGCATCATCGCGCACCATACATTTATTATCAGCAGCAGTAGAGGCAGCAGTAGTGGTAGTAGCGGCAGCAGTGACAGCGACAGCTATGGCTGCAATGGTGGTAGTGACGACTATGGCTGCAATGGTAGCAATGAAGGCTATGGCGGCAGCGACGGCAGCAGCACAGTAGCGGGAGCAGGGGCAACAGCACAGCGGCCGCAGCAGGGGTAGCTGCGACTGCGGCAGCTACAGCAGCAATGGTAGTAGTAGCAGCAGTGGCAACAGGGATAGCAGCAGCAACAGTGGCAGCAGCGGCAACGATAGAAATTATTCTAGAAAGGGATTTTTTGGTCGCTAAATTTATTTAGCTATGAATTATTTCTGTCGCTAATATTTAGCGTTGAGCACTTTATCTTGGGAAAGCTTCCGTCGTTATATCCATTTAGCGACGGAAAATCTCATTTAGCTTGCTAATTTAGCTAGGAAAATTATTTTTTTAATTAGGGATTTTTCCGTCGCCAAATTTTTAGCTAGGGAAAATTTCACTCACTAAATTTTAGCAACGAACACTTTAGATAAGGAACCAATCCATCATTAATCCATCGCTAATCAATCGTTATATCCCATTTAGTGATGAAAATGCGCATTTAGCTAGGGAATTGTCTTTAGCTATATCGGATTTATCTTCTAGTATATAGATTGATATATAGATAGAAGAATAAATAAAAAGTATAATAGATAGAAAAATAGAAAGATTTACATAAAGATAGATAGACAGATAAATAAATAAACATATTGGTATATTGACAAATAAATAGATAGATAAATACACAGATAGGGATATAGACTGATAAATATATATAGAGATAGATAGATAAATAGATAGACAGAAAGATAGATAGATAGGTAGATTGAGAGATTGACATATTGATAGATTGACATATTTATAGATTGATATATAGACATGTAGACAAATAAAAAGATAGAGAGATAGACAGATTGATTGATTGATTGATTGATTGATCGACATATAGATAGAAAGATAAAATGATGGATAGACAACTTGATAGATAGATAGAAACATATACACGTAGGAAAATAGAAAGATAGATAAATATATAAATAGATCGGGAGAAACATAGATTGTTAGATAGACATAAAGACATATAGAGAGAGATTGATTGTTTGTTTGTTTGATTGAGTTATAGTTAGACAGATAGACTAATAGAATGATAGACAAAAACATAGATAGATAGATAAACAGATAGATCAATAGATAGAAATATAAATAGATAGATAGATAAGCAAATAGATAGATAGAAAGATTTATATATTTACATATTATTAGATTGCCAGATAGATATGTAAATAGATAGACAGATAAATAGATAAAAAGATAGAAATCTAGATAGAGAGATATAAATTTAGATAGAGAGATATATAGATAGATAGATGCACACATAGTTCTAAAAAATAGATAGACACATATATAGGTATATATATAGAAAAATTGACAGATAAATAGATAGACAAATTAATAGATTGATAGATCGATAGATTCATATATTTACAGATAGATAGATAGATAGATCTACAGATATATAAATTTATAGATTGATAGATTTACAAATAGAAAGATAGACAAATATACAGATCGACTAATAAACTAATTGGCAGATAAATAGATAGATATAATGATTAAAATACTAAAGGATAGGAAGATTGACACATCAATAGATAAATAAATAGACAAATATATAAATAAATAACTAGATAGATAGATAGATAGATAGAAAGATAGATCGATAAATTGATATACACATAAACCAATAAATAGATATATAGAAAGACAGATTAATAGGTAAACACATATACAGTTAGACAAATAGACAAATAGATAAGTATACAGGTAGTAAGATAGTTAGATCAATAGTTAAAAAGTTCGAGAAATAGATAGACAGATAGACATGATGATAGAAAGATAGATAGAAAGATAGACTTATAGATATATAGACAGATAGATAGTTAGATAGAAAGATAAATTGAAAGTTAGATAGATAGTAATATAGAAACATAGATAGAAAGATAGATAGATGAAGAGATTGATAACAAATAGATAGATCGATAGAAATATAGATAGACATACTAATAGTTTTATAGATTTATAGGTTGCGAGATAGATAGATAAAAAAGTAGATAGATAGACAAATAGACAAATAGATAGACATGCCAAAAAATAGATAGAAAAATGAATAAAAATATAGACAAATAGACAGATAGACATATAGATAGATTGACTGATAGACTAATAGATAGATAGATAGTTACATAGATAAATATGAAGAAAAGCAGAGATATAGATTTATATACACATAGACAAATAGATAGATAGATAGATAAGTAGATAGATAGATATATAGATAGATAGATAGATGTATAGAAAAAAAAATAGATCGATAGATAGATGCACAAATAGTAAACACATAGATAAATAGAAAGATAGCAAAATAGATAGGTATATAGAATGATAGATAAATACATATAAAGATAGATAGATAGATAGATAGATAAATAGGATAGACAGATTAACAGATAAATAGATTGACAAATAGATATGTAGATAGTGAGACAAATAGATAGTAAGATAGAAAGATATATTGAAATAAAGAGAGATATATAGATAGATAGATTGATTGATTGACAAATAGACAGTTAGACAAATAGACAAATAGAAAGTTAGACAGATATATATATATATACACTCATAGATAGAAAGTTAGATAGATAGATAGATATATAAACATATAAACAGATAGATAGATATATAGATAGATAAATAGATAAAAATATAGATAGATAGACAGATAGATAGATATACAATTAGATAGATAAATAAATAGAGAGTCGGCTAGATAGATAGATAGAAATATTGACACATAGACATATTGAAAGAAAGATAGATATTTAGATACATAGATAGATACATAGACAATTAGACACATAAATATATAGACAAATAGATTGATAGATAGATTGACAGATTGATATATTTTTAGATAAATAGATCAACAAAGAGATAGATTGCCAAATATATAGATGAATAAATAGATATACATATAGAGAGAGAGAGAGAGAGTAAGATTGATAGATTAACATATTAAAAGATTGACAAATAGATAGGTCGATACATAGATAGATAGATAGACAGATAAATAGATATATAGTTGTTAGATAGGCAGATAGAAAGATATATAGATATAAATATAGTTAGAAAGATAAATATACACAAATACACATATATATGTAGATATTTATACAATTAGATAGATAAAAAGATAGACAGATTGACAGATTGACTTATTGATAGATTGGCAGATAGATAGATAGATAGATAGATAGATTGATTGATAGATAATAGATAGACACACTGGCAGATTAAGAGATAGACCAAAAGATAGATAGATAGATATATTGATTGATTGATTGATTGATAAATGGATAATTAGAAAAAATGATAAATAAACAAATTGATAGTTAAATCAAAGTAAACATAGACAGATAGACAAATAAAATGATAGATATGTAGACAAATAGATAGATATATGATAGATAGATAGATAAAAACATAGACAGATAGATAGATAGATAAATAAGTATTATATATATACAAATAGATAGATTGATTTAAAGATAGATAGATAAATTGATAGATGGATAGATAGAAAAATAGATAGATAGATAGATATATAGATAAAGAGACATATAGACAAATTCACAAATAGATAGATAGATAGATATAAGAAAGATAGATACATAGACAGATATTTTGATAGCCACTTATACAGATAAATAGATAGACAAATAGATATTTAGATAGATAGATGGATAGGCTGACAAAAGATAGACAAACAGATAGATAAATAGATAAATAGATATATATTTCACATATAGATATATAGATAGACATAAAGATTGATATAAATATATTTAGATAAATATATAGAAAGATAGAATGATAGGCAAAAAGATAGATAAATAGACAGACAGACAAATAGATAGATAGATAGATAGACAGATAGAAAGATAGACAGATACTTAGATAGATAGATAGACAATTAGATAGATAAATAGATAGACAATTAATTAGAGAGTCGGCTAGATAGATAGATAGAAATATTGACACATAGACAGATTGAAAGATAGATAGATATATAGATACACTAATAGAAAAATAGACAAATAGACTCATAAATGTATAGACAAATAGATTGATAGATAGATTGACAGATTGGTATATTTTTAGACAAATAGATAGACAACGAGATAGATAGGAAAAAAGATACACGAATCAATAGATATACATATAGAGAGATAGTAAGATTGATAGATTAACATATTAAAAGATTGACAAATAGACATGTCGATACATAGATAGATAGACAAATAGATAGACAGATAGATAGATATATAGTTGTTAGATAAGCAGATAGAACGATATATAGATATAAATATAGTTAGAAAGATAGATATACACATAGACACATATATAAGTAGATATGTATACAATTAGATAGATAAAAAGATAGACAGATTGACTGATTGACTTATTGATAGATTGGCAGATAGATAGATAGATAGATAAATAGATAGACACACTGGCAGATTAATAGATTGACCAAAAGACAGATAGATATATTGATTGATTTATTGATTAATTGATAAATGGATAGATAGAAAAAATGATAAATAATCAAATTGATAGTTATATCAAAGTAAAACATAGACATATAGACAAATAAAATGATAGATAGATAGACAAATAGATAGATAGATGATAGATAGATAGATAAAAACATAGACAGACAGATAGATAATATGTGTTATATATATACAAATAGATAGATTGATTTAAAGATAGAAAGATAGATAGATAGATAGATAGACAAATAAATAGATAGATAGATAAGATAAAGAGACATATAGTCAAATTCAAAAATAGATAGATAGATATAAGATAGATAGCTAGATAGATAAACAGATATTTTAATAGCGAGATATACAGATAGATAGATAGACAAATAAATATTTAGATAGATAGATAGATAAGTTGACAGAAGATAGACAAATAGATAGATAAATAGATAAACAGATTTATATTTGACATATAGATATATAGATAGACATAAAGATTGATATAAAAATATTTAGATAAATATATAGATAGAGGGAAAGATAGGCAGGAAGATAGATAAATAGATAGACATACAGATAGATAGAAAGATAAATAGACAGATAGATAGATAAATAGAAAGATAGATAGTTAGTTAGTTAGATAGATAGATATATAGATAGATAGATAGATAGATAGATAGATAGAAAGGAAGATAGATAGATAGACAGATAGATAGATAGACAAATATATAGATAAATAGACAATAAGATAGATAGATAGATAGACATATAGATAGATAGATACCTAGATAGATAGATTGATAGATATATAGATAGACCGATAGATAGAGAGACATTTAGATAGATAGACAAATAGACATTTAGACATTTAATAGATTGATAGATAGATAGATAAATATATAGATAGATATATAGATAGACAGATACATAGATACATATATAGAAATACATATAGATAGATTGATACATAGATTGATAGATAAAAAGATATGAAGATAGGTAGATACGCATATAGATAGATAGATAGACAGAATGATAGAGAGATAGATAGACAAATAGACAAATAGATAGATAGATAGTTAGAGAGATAGATACATATACAAATAGAAAGATAGACAGAAAGAGAGATAAATAGATTGATCAATAGAAATAAATAAAGATAGGTAGATAGTTAGATAGATAGATAAAAATAAAGATAGATAGACATATAGAATGATAGATTGATATGTAGATATATATATATATATGTATATATATATAGAAAAATTAATAGATAGATATATTTATAGATAGTTTGGTATATATGTGATACATAGATAGATAGATAGTTAGATAGATAGTTAGGTAGAGAGATATAGATAGATATATAGATAGATAGATAGATAGATAGAAAAATAGATAGATATATTGATAAATTGATAGATAGATAGACCTATATATAGATAGACATATAGGAAAGATAGATAGATATATAGACAAATAGATAGATAGTTAGATAGATAGATAGATAGATAGATATGTAAATAAATAGGAAGATCGATATATATATTGATGGATTGATAGATTGATATATAGATAAATACATAGAGAGAGAGAGATAAATAGATAGATAGAGATATATATATATATATAGATAATTAGATAGTTATATCATCATTTAGTCGGATAGTTAGATAGATTGATAGACAGATAGAAAGATAGATAGATAGAATGATTGATTCATAGAAAAATAGACACATTGAAAAATAGATAGATAGTTCGATAAATAGATAGATTGATTGATTGGTAGATAGATAGACATGTTTATAGATTGACAGATAGATAGATAGATAGATAGACAATTAGATAGATAGACATATAGATAGATATACATAGAGAAAGATAGACAGACTAACAGATAGATAGATATGTATACATACTTATATGCAGATAAGTTTATAGACAGATAGATAGATAGATAAGGAGATGCATAGATAAACAAATAGACAAATAGTTAGTTCGACAAATTGACACATAGGCAAATTTACAAATAGACATATAGATAGATAGATAGATATACAGATAGATGGATAGTCATATTTATAGATAAATAGATTAACAGATAGATAGATAGATAAATAGAAAGACACATTTATAGATACACATTATGACAGATAAATAGTTGATAGATAGAGAGATAGACAAATAGATAGATTGATATATAGAAAGATAGAAAAATACACAGATTGACACATAGACAGATAGACAAATAGATAGATTGACAAATAGACATACAAACATATAAAGATATAGTCATAAATATAGATAGATTTATAGATAGGTAGATATAAAGATAGGAATTTAGAAACATAGAAAGAATAATAGATTGAAAGATAGACATGCAACAAGAAAGATCACAAATAGCTATGGAAAATTTCTTTGCTAAATTTTTTTTTCGTCGCTAAATTGTATATAATGATGGAATAATGATGGAACATTTCCCAAGCTATAGTGCTTATCGCTAAAATTTACAGGGAAAATATTCCCTAGCTAAATTAGTATGAAAAAAATCCCTAGCTAAAATAGCGAGGGAAAATTCTTAGCTAAATTAGAGAGGAAAAAAAAATCCCTAGCTATTTTTATTCCAAAATTATTTCATATTTTTACTTTTTTACATAAAATTTAATTACATATTTTTAAATTTTTAAATTAAATTTAATAATAACATAAATTATAAACCATTATTTATAATTTTAAATAAATAAAATCAATTAATAAAATAATTTGATACAATATGTTAAACAATTAATATAGAAACATAAAAAAACTTGATTATATCTTATTCTGCATCAATGTATCTAATGACAATGCATAAAGTTTAATCTATATGTGAAATTAATATTGTTTTCTTTCCCCTAGCTTCTCAAGAACTACATAATTCTCTAGCACCTGAGCATGTCCCTCCATGGCCAACATCTTCTAGTTATTTTTCTCTGGTACTCCACGCATATAGATAACATTTTTACACTTGCATATGGAGCATAACATACTACATTTACAACTAATAAAGAACAAAATACTATGTCACTGATAAATAGATAGACTAGTGCTTGCAACACCAACTGCCATTTGCTAGAAATTTCACATAACAAGATAATCATGAGCTTATTTTTAAATTATCATATCAAGATTTTTCCAAGTTTTCTAGTAAACTGCTCATCAGCATAATCTTCTATTTTGCCTAGTTTCACGCATCAGTCCATGGATAATTAAAAGAAAGTTAGAAAGTACCAAACAAAATAGAAATGGAAGTTGAAATGACAATGGGATGCATGGTATTAAATTTTTTCACACCTGTAGGTTCATAAAGGAATCCAACGAAGCAAAGAAACTTGAAAGAAACCAAAAAAATGAGAAAAAAAAATGCAATGCACAGAAAAATAACACCTGGTATCCCACCTATGTATTCCATTCCCCACTTGAGTTTTACAATGACCGTCTTCACAGTCAAGTTATTAAGAAAAGGCTTGGGATTAATGGGTATGGTCTGCAATATTCAACAATAAAAAAACTAATGAACGATGCTATCACTACTAAAAATTACGATAATACCTACCAAAATATTGACCAAAAAATTCGATCGCTAATTGCTGTCCAAAATACGACCAGTTAGTGTCCAAAAAAGAGAAACAAAAAAAAATATTACCAACCAAAGACCCACCATAATTACCAATCAAATATTTTTGGTCGGTAATTAGTTTGTAGAGTGGTTATCGAATATATTACCGATCATTTAACAACCTAGCATTATACTTGGTCGATATAGCCTTTTTTCAAATTATGTATAGCTTCATACATACTGACCATTTACTGACCAAATATATAGGTTGGTAATTACCGACCAATTCATGATTAATTTATAGATTTGAAGAGGCACATTGGAGAAAAATCTTCCACCGAAATTCCAGACCAACTAACGACCATATATTACCTACCAAATATATTTGGTCAGTAATATGGTCTGTAAATAAAAAGGGAATCAGAGAAAAACATTCCCAAAAGATTACCAACCATTTAACGACCAAAAATATATAACCATTAAAAATGATCGGTATAGCGGTTATCCAATATATTTTTAAGGTTATAATTTTCGACCAAACTACCGACAAATATTTAGGTCTGTAATTACTGACCATTTCACCACCGAATACCAACCATAACTTCCAACCAAAATGTTTTTGATCGGAAATTGTCAGTAAATTAGGATGGAAATATCGAATAGAAATTACCGACTAATTACCGACCTTTTAACGAACAAAAGTGTATTACCAAATACTTATAGATTTTTCAAATCGACCGTTTGCCGACCATAATTTAGGTCGGAAATTCAATGTTTTAAATTTTTGATTTAAAAATCATATGCTAAGTCATTATAACCTAAAATCATCCAAACTCCATTTTTTTCCAAAATAGAGCCGACTATAAGCATGAAATCATAAAAATTTTATATTTCTTCTGAATTTAGGTAAGTATTTCTTTGTTCTTCTTTTTCAAATATCTAATACACATCTCTGTCTCTCTGAATTATATATAGACATTCAGAAATTCATTATTTCAGTATATTCAGGTATTAGGTTTTTTTTTCTCCTCCTAATTTCTTAAATTGTGCTTCAATTTAATTTAATCTAATATGATTTTGAGTCGACACAATTAATTAAACTATAATTTTTCATTTTTTAAAATGTATACATCTACTATTTATATTTTTAAGGTTTTAGTGATTTTGATTTCAATTACATGATGTTTGCATTCGAATAATCTTAATATTAATGGTTTATATTTATATATAAACTTTTATACATTTATATAATCGAATGATATTATGCATAAATATCTATACGTTAATATATATAAATGTATTACATTTTAAATACACATTGATATATTTATATAAACATATAAAGTTATATATAATTATTTATACATATGTATTAATGTTTATAAATATCTATACAAAATTTATATTAAACTATCCATTTATAAATTTTCTTATATAACAATTATGTAATATTAAATGATTATACAATTTTGGAAATATTTATATTACATATTATTTTTTATATAAATATAGAATATTTATAATGTTTATATAAATGTGATATATATACTATATATTATTTATAAAAGTGTTATATATAAATATAATAATATTTAAGTAACATTTATAAAAATATTTTATTCACAAATATTATATAGATTCACGTATTCAATTATATAATAATATACCATTTTATATAAAAGTATTTTAACTATATTTATAATAAATTAAACTACTTTTATAACTATATTTATAACTTTATATAACTAATTTGTAACATTATAATTATGTATAACTATATTTATAATTCTATATAACTATATTTCTAAAAAAAATTAGTATATGTATATTAATATATAACTATATATAATTATATTTTACTAAATGTATACCTATATAAATGTTAAATATAATTATATCTTTAAATACATACATATTTATAACTATATGTGAATAACTATATATAAATATTTGTATAAATATGTAAAACTATATAATTAAATATAATTATATTTGTAACTCTATATACATATATGTATTCATATAATTGAATTAAAATATTTGTTTATATCATTGTTTATATTTATGTATAACTACTTATCACTACATGTATAAATATATCTATATATAAATATTTGTTTAATTATATATGACTATTTATAATTATATATATTATATGTAAAATAATATATAACTATAAATAAATATATCTTACTATGTGTATAACTTTAAAAGTTTTATTCATAATTATATTTAAATATTAAATTTATAGCTTATATTTAATATATATTTGTATATATTAGTATATAAAAAATTATTTTTGGATATCTATACCTATACATAACTATATGTATAAAAAATTAAATTAAAAAATATAAAAACCTACATGTATAAATATACATTGAACTATATGTGTAACTATATGTATAATAACATGTAACAATATTTATAATTACATGTAAAACAACATACAACATTATGTTAAACTAAATGAGTATAACTATATATAAATATTTGTATAACTAAATAAATGTCTATATAATTATATATAACTATAAATGTAAGTATATATACATTTATGTATTAATATAATTAAAGCAAAAAATTTGTTTATAACATTGTTTATATTTATGTATAACTACTTATTAATATTTTTTTTTAATAAAGTTATAATTTATTAATAATAACCCTCTCTTTTGGCGGAGGAATGATGTTAATACAAACTATCATCTACCCTTAACCCTTTTAAACCCATTCTTCAAATAAAGATAAATCACATTTCACCAATCTAATAAAATGTAATCTTATTTGTGCTATGATTATGTTATTATATATCTTTTATCTTTGCCTTTTTGTGCAAGGAAGTATTCATTCTGAATGTTAATGGCTAACTTTATGATGGTAGCTAGTCCATTGTCTTGCTTTCACAATCTTTCAATGAGTATAATATACTTTATCTTGCTTCTTTTTATGTTTCTGTGCTTCTCTAGTGTCTTGTATCTTTTAAATCTACATCTTTGACTCTCCCTACAGTGTTTTCCAACTAGCTCGAGTCTAGTCATCTCGTGCCTTCAGCAAGGTCTTTGAGAATTTTAAGGGGCTGTCCTCCCAAGTGTTTATTGTTGATTGCTGCTAATTATATCCAGATTGGCCCTTCACCTGCAAGTTTTCTGCCCTGCACAAGATCAAATGTATCATGCACGTAACTAAACCCTTTATCCACCCTTCCCTGTACAAACCAAATTAGCTATTGGCTTGATACTTCAGAAACCGATCCATTGCTGTTCAAGTTGTTTGGAGTGCTCTGCCTTCTTCTATCTTTTTGCTCTTTATTCATCTCATGTCTTCTTTAACTTTTACAAGCTACACCTTGACACATGTATATTACAGACTTCTAGCAAACTTCCAGAAACATACTTCCAGCAACACACTTAAAAAAACAGACTTCTAGCAACACACACTTAATAAATACAGACTTCCAGCAATAACACAGACTTCCAGCAATAATACAGACTTCCAGTAACCAGACTCAATATAATACAGACATCTAGAAATAACATTTAAACAGATATCTAGCCTTCCATGTAGTATCATCCACCGAGCTAAGGACTGAAGGTTGCCTTATGCAGATTTGATATTGAGTACATATATACATGCAGAAAAGACTACATATCTATACATCCATTACCTTTTCCACGAGCCAACCCCCTAATGTTATTTCAACTTAGTTTCGGTTTCTTCTTTCATTTCTACCTATAGAAAAAAAACATAAAATCCATGCATGCAAAAGCCACTTACCTTATCCCTTTTGTGATAGCCTTACCCACTTATATCGATCACCCCTCAGGATCAGGGTGATCCATTATGCAATCATGTTTGCCTATTTGATCGGCAAGTTTTAATTAATATTTTTAGTCTTTCTAATATAAGGAAAATCCTTACTATCCCGTTTTAAAATTCCAGTAAATTTTTTTGGTAAATTCTCTTCATTATATTCCTGATCACCTTTCTTTCTTCCCTCTTTAGCTAATATATCTGCTAATGCATTCACTTCTCTGAAAATGTGCTTTATAGAAAAGTTTAGAGAGTTCATATCATGAAGAATATCCTTTATGTCATCTTCATATTTCCACATATTTGTCTGCTTTGTGATTAAATTTAATACAATTTTTGAATCTATTTGAATATCTATATTTTTAATTTCTAAGTTTCTACATAACTTAATTCCCTCTTTTAAAGCTAATATCTCAGCATTGATGGTCGAGGATGCTTGCATCTTTCTACTTAAACTACTTATTACTACTTGTATGAATATATCTATATATAACTATATGTTTAATTATATATAACTATTTATAACTATATATATTATTTGTAAAATAATATATAAATATAAATAATTGTATTTTACTATGTGTATGACATTAAAAGTTTATGCATAATAATATTTAAATATAAAATTTACTGTTTATATTTAATATATATTTGTAAATAGTAGTATATAAAAAAGTATTTTAGTTATCTATACCTATACATTACTATATGTATAAATATATGAAATTAAATTAACAAATATATAAACATACATGTATAAATATATGTTTAATTATATGTGTTACTAAATGTATAACCACATGTACAATATTTATAATTACATGTATAACAACATACAACATTATTTATAAGTAGTTTAATTATATGTTTAATTATATGTGTTACTATATATGTATAACTATATATAAATATTTGTATAACTAAAGAAATGTCTATATTATTATATATAACTAGATTTGTAAATATATATACATTTATGTATTAATAAAAAATTAAAGCAAAAAAATTTTTTATAACATTGTTTATATTTATGTATAACTGCTTATACATAAAAAAGATACGTAAATAGATAAAAAAACATAAAAATAAATATATATAGATAGATAGATAAAAAGATAGAAAAATAGATAGATAGATAGACATAGATATAAAGACATATAGATTGATAGACAGATAGATAGTTAGTTAGAGGAATAGAAAGATAAATAGAGAGGTAGATAGATAGATATAGAAACAAAGATATAAATAGAGAGATAGACAAATAGACAGATAGATATATAAAGAAAGATAGAATGATATATAGCTAGATAGATAGACAGATAGACATAAACAAATAGAAACATGGATAGATAGATAGTTAGATAGAAAGACAGATAAATAGTTATAATGATAGACAAATATATCAATAGATAGATAGTTAGATAGATATATAGAAAAATAGACAAATAGATATATAGAAACAAAGTAAGATAGACAGATGCACAAATTGATAGATTGATAGATAGGTAGGTAGATAGATATATAGGTAGATAAATATATAAATAGTCATATATATAGATAGATAAATAGATCCAAAGAAAGAATGAAAGATAGATAGATATATAAATAGATAAATAGATAGATATATAGAAATATAGATAGAAACAAAAAGAAATATATATAAATATATATATATATATATATATATATATATATACAGATAGATAGATAAACATGACCATAATTAGATAGAAAGAAAGATACATAATTAGATATATATATATATATATATACAGATAGATAGATAAACATGACCATAATTAGATAGAAAGAAAGATACATAAATAAGATATATATATATATATATATATATAAACAACTAGATAAAAAGTCATATAAAGATATAGATAGATAGACACATAGATATATAGATAGAT
This sequence comes from Sapria himalayana, assembly GCA_029783825.1. NCBI lineage: Eukaryota > Viridiplantae > Streptophyta > Magnoliopsida > Malpighiales > Rafflesiaceae > Sapria > Sapria himalayana. Next base: position 208,106 of record JAREIK010000436.1, read on the forward strand.
AGATAGATAGATAAAAATACATAGATTGATTGATTGATTGATAGAATGATAGATAGATAGATTGATTAATAGAATGATAGATATAGATAGAGATATAGATTGATTGATATATAGATAGATAAATTGATAGATTGATAGAGAGTTAGATAGATAGATAGATAGATAGGCAAATAGATAGATAGATAATTAGATAGATATATAGAAAGAAAGAAGAAATATAGATAGATAACTATATATTAGATAGATTGATATATATATATATATATATAGATAGACAAGTAGATAGACCTATAAATAGGCAGATAGATAGAAATATATTTGTATACATATTAGATAGACAACTAGATATATAGATATAAAGACAAATAGATAGATAGGTAAAGAGTTATACTACAATATTGATAAACATATAGATAGATAGATAGATAGATAGATAAATAGATAGATAGATAGGTAGGTAGGTAGAAATGTAGATAGCTTTCTAGATATATAGGTAGATAGATAGATAAATTGATAAGAAGATAGATAGCACATAAAGATAAATAAATAGATAGATTTATAAATACATAGATTGTTAGAAAGATATTTAGATAGAGAGATAGATATAGAGATATATATATATATATAGGTATAAATATATATAGATAGATAGATACACATACAAAAAGATAGATATATATAAAGAAAGACAAATAAATTGACAAACATATAGATATATAGATAGATAGACACATTGACAGATAGACAAATAAATAGATTGATAGATAGGGAGATAGGTAGATAGATATAGCTAGAAAGATAGATATATGTTAGATAGATATATATAAATAAACATAGATAAATATATGTATATATATATATACATATATAGTAGATAGATAGATAGTTAGATAGATAGTTAGACAGATAGATAATTACATATTAGATAGAGAGATTGATTGATTGATTGATTGATATATAGTTAGATTGATAGAAATATCGATATATAGATAGATCGATAGATAGATATATAGATATATAAATAGATAGAGAAGTAGATATACCTAGAAATAGACAACTAGATAAAAATATATATATACATATTATATAGATAACTAAATAGATAGACATATATTCGATTAGACAGATAGACAGTTAGATAAATAGATAGGTACAGATTTATACTACATAGATAAACATATAGATAGATAGATAGAAATATAGATAGATAAATAGATATATAGATAGGTAGAAATGTCAATAAGTTTATAGATATATAGGTAAATAGATAGATAAATAGATAAGAAGATAGATAGATACATAGCAAGAAAGATAAATAAATAAATAGATAAATAACTAGATAGATTGATAGAATGATATTTAGATAGATAGATAGATAGATAGAAATATATATATATATATATATAGGTAGACATATAAATAAATAGATAGATAGACATACAAATAGAAAGATAGAAAGATAGATATATATAAAGAAAGACAAATAAATAGACAACCATATAGATATATAGACAAAAAGACACATAGATAGATTGATAAATAGCTAGATTGATAGATAGGGAGATATGTATATAGATAGATAGAAATAGATAGAAAGATAGCTATATATATAAATAGATATATAGAAATATACATAGATATATATATAGTAGATAGATAGATAGACAGATACATAATAGAGAGACAGATAGATAAATAGTTAGATTGATAGATAAATATATAGATATACAAATTGATACGTAAAATAGATATATAGGTAGATAGATATATATATATATATATATATATATATATAGAAATAAAGAAAGAAAAAAATAAAGAAAGAAAGATAGATAGTAGATATAGATAGATATATAGATAGATATAAAGTTAGATAGAAATATATATAGATATCTAGATAGATCCATCGATAGATAAATAGATATATAAATAGATAGACAAGTAGATTACCCTACAAATAGGCGGATATATAGAAATATATATATACATATTAGATAGACAACTAGATAGATAGACATATATATAATTAGACAGATATAAAAATAGATAGGTAGAGATTTATACAACTATATAGATAAACATCTCAATAGAAAGAAAGATATATAGACAGATAGATAAATAGATAGATAGAAAGATAGGTAGATAAATTGGTATAAATGTAGATAGGATTATAGAAACATCTATCTATCTATGTGTCATTTTATCTATCGATATTTTTATATATCTATATGTACATTTATTTATCTATCTATCTATCTCTATATTTATCTATCTATCTATCTATCTTTCTAACTATTTGTCTATAAATTTGTCTATTAATCTATCTATGTATCTATCATTCTATCTATATATCATCTCTATTTTTCTATCTATTTGTTTATCTATCTATCTATCTACATATCTTTCTATCTAACTATATATCTGTATATTTTTCTATATATCTAGTTATTTTTCTATCAATCTTTTTGTCTATATATCTATCTATCTTATTATCTATGTATATGTTTATCTATCTATCTATCTATCAGTCTATTAATCTGACTATTTAACTATCTTTGTATCTATCTATCTATCTATTTGTCTATCTATCTATCTTTCTATCTATCTATTTATTCTTCTATCTATATATCTATATATATCTTTATCTATTTGTCTAAAAATGTGTATAACACTGTCTATATATCTATTTATCTATCTTTCTATCCTTTTGTTTCTCAATCTATCTATAAATCTATCTAGCAATCCATCTATCTATCTGTCTTTCAATATTTAAATCAATCTATCTATTAATCTATCTATCAAAATTTTTATCTGTATATCTATCTATCTTTTTATCAATATATATATCTATCTATCTGTGTCTTTGTCTATCTATTTGTTTATCTATATGTGTATCTGTCTATCTATCTATTTATCAATTTGTCTATTTAATTATCTATCTATCTTTCTTTCTATCTATATATCTAATAATATATCTGTATATCTATCTTTCTTTCAATCTCTTTGTCAATCTGTCTATCAAATTATATATCTAACTATATATATATATATATCTCTCTCTCTCTCTCTGTCTATCAATCAATCTATCTATATCTATCAATTTGTCTATCTATTTGTCTATCTAGTTCTCTATCTATCAATCTATTTATCTATCAGTCAATAATAAATCAAAATTACTATCAATCAATCAGTCTATATGTCTATCTATTTATCTATCTATATATTTATCTATTTATATGTCTATCTATCTATCTATATATTTATCTCTTTGTCTAATAATCTATCTAACTATCTAACTCTCTATTTATCTATCTTTATATCTATCTATCTATCTATCCGTCTATCTATCTATCTATTTATATATTTTACTATTTGTCTATCTTTTCCTCTATCTATCTTTCATTTTATCTTTCTATCAATCAATCTATCAATCTCTATATCAATCTATCTATCAAACTCTTTATTAATATATCAATCTATCAATCAATCTATCTGTCTACCAATCAATCAATCTTTCTTTCTATCTATCTTTTTATTTCGATGTCTACTTATCTATCTATCTATCTATCAATCAATCTCTCTATTAATATATCTATTAATCTATTAATAATCAATCTATCTATCAATCTATTTATTTCTATATTTATCTGACTATCTATCAGTATAGATATCTATCATTCTATCTATCAATCTGTTAGTCTTTATATATATCTATCAATCAAACAATTTGTATATCTATCTATTTGTCTGTCAAACAATCAATCAATCATACTATCAGTCTGTCTATTTATTTCTCAATCTATCAATCTATCTATCTATCACTTCTATCTATCTATCTATCTATCTATATGTTTGTTTGTTATCTGTCTATCAATCTGTATATGTATTTCTTTATCTTTCTATCTATATATCTATCTATTTGTCTATCTATATATCTTTATATCTATCTTTCTTTCAATCTGTCTGCCTATCTATCTATCTATCTACCTATCGATCTTTCTATCAATATAGTAATCTATATGTCTATCTTTATTTCTTTTTATTTATCTACCTATCTATATATCTATCTAGTTTTCTTTCTTTCTCTGTATCTATCAATATATCTATATGTCTATCTTTCTATATATCTATCTATCTATATATCTATTTATTTATCTATATGTCTATCTATTTATCTATTTATCTATCTTTTTATCTATCGATCTGACTATCTAACTATCTAGTAATATTTCTAACAATCTTTCTATAAATCTACCTATCAATCTATGTATCAAACTATCTATTAATCTATCTATCTATTTGTCTTTCAACTTATCTACATATCTATCTGTCAAGCTATCTATCTACCTATCTATCTATTAATATGTCTATCTATCTATTAATCTATCTATTTGTTTATCTAACTATCTATTTATCTATTTGTCTATCTATCTATCTTTCTATCTGTTTATCTATATATCTATTTATCTATTTGTCTATCTATCTATCTATCTATCTATTTATGTATCTATATGTCTTTTTGTCTCTTTATCTCTTTTTCTATTTATCTGTATATCTATCTATCTATATATATCTCTATCAATCTAATATCTTTATCTATCTATCTTTGAATCTATCTTTCTAACAATTTTCAATCTTTCTGTTGATATATCTATCTATCTACTAGTCTATTGATTTGTTTATAAATCTGTCTATCAATCTATCTATCATTGTATATATCAATCTTTTTAAAAATCTATCAATCTATCAATCTATATATCTGTCTATATATCTGTCTATATATCTATCTATCTATCTACTTATCTATATATCAATTTGTCTATCTATATTTCTATCAATCTGTCAATAAATCTTTCTATCAATCTATCTTTCTATCTTAACTATATATCTACATATCTATTTTTCTATCTATTTGTCTATCTAACTATCTATCTATTGATTTTTCTATCATTCTATCTCTCTATCTATCACTCTTTATATATATATATATATATATATATATCTATCGGTCAATCTTTCTATTTGTCATTCTATCTATCATTCTATATATATGTATATCTATCTTTCTATATATCTATCTATCTATTTGTTTATCTATTTGTCTGTCTATCTGTCTATCTGTCTATCTATCTGTCTATCTATCTATCGATATAACTATCTATTTATCAATCTATCTATATGTTTATCTATTTGTCTATTTTTTTATCTAATAGTCTATTTATCTGTCTATTTATCTGTATATTAATTTGTCTTTTAGTTTATCTCACTATTTATATATCTTTCTAACTATCTATTTATCTTTTTGTCTAACTTTTTGTCTATCGCTCTATCTATCTATATGTCTATCTATCTTTTTATCTATTTCTCTATCTATCTATATATTTATCAATATGTCTATCTATTTGTCTGTCTATTGACCTACCTATCTATCTACCTATCTATTTGTTTATATATATGTCTATCTATCCTTCTATCTTTCTATTTTTCAATTTATCTATCTATCTATCTATTTGTCTATCTATCTATCTATTTGTATATCTATATGTCTATCTATGTGTTTATATATCTTTCTATTAATCTATCTATCTATCAACAATCAATCTGTCCATCAATCTGTCTATCAATCTTTTTATCAATCAATCAATCTATCAATCTATCTATCTATATAAATGCCTATCTAGCTATCTATCTAACTATCAATCAATCTATCTATATATCTATTTTTTATCTATCTATCTATCTATCAATGTATTTGTCTATCTATCTATATAACTATATCCATAACAAGAAAATATCAATTTAGCTCGGAAATTTGGCTAGGGATAAAATCCCTACCTAATTATCGAGGGATTAGCTAGGGAATATCAAATAATTTTTGATTTTACATTAAATTAAAATTTTGCAACAGATTATTGATGGATTAGTAATGGAAATGTTCGATTGAAAATATTTTGTTGCTAATATTTTTGTAGATTTCTACACAAATAAAAAATAGAATTTAGCGATGGTATATCCCTATCTAATTAATTTGAGACTAAATCTATCGCTAAATAATTATCTGAATTTTTTTTACTTTTTATATTTTATTGCAAGTGATTATTCCTTAAAATTTATTTTTCACAAAATATATCCATTCAGCTAAGGATTTTACCCTAACTATTTGGGCTGAGGATATTCATCACTATTTTTTAAAGATTTAATTTTTTTATATATTATTTATTTTAATTTTTAATTTAATTTTGTATATTAAAGATACGTATTCATTGGTCTATTAATGAGCAATCCTTTAGGGTCATATTCTCTTTGTATAATTATAAAAATAGATTATTATAAACAAATAATTTAAAAAATATATAAATACAAAAAATTTAATATCAATAAAGACTACAATACTATTAATATATACTACAATAACTATTAATAAAGATAACAATAACATTAAATTATTATTTTTATAATTTTTAAAAATTTTTAAAGATATTTTAAAAACTAAATGAACATATATTAAAATTTTTACAAATAAAAAGATTCAATAATACATTGTATAATAAAATATAATAATTAATGAAAAAACTAATAAATATTAATATTATTTTACCTATAAAAAATATTTTTATGCATAAAGTAAATATTTTAAAAAATAATTACTAACAAATTTAAAAATTTTAAATTATAAAAAAAAATTACTAATTTTTCATAATATTTAAATGAAAATAAATTGATATTTAAAGATAAATACAGAGATATTCGCCCCTATTGAACTTTATAAGAACTAAATAATTGAGTTAAATTTATCTCTAACGTACCCCCAATCCGAGCTGATCTTTAGAGCCAATAATATTTTTTTATCTCGAAAGATTAGTAAGACTAGGTATAGAAATGTCTTGCTACACAGGAGGGTCAATGTTGAGCATCGAGCATGCTCGATATTTGGTACAATTTTAAATTTTAAAACATTTATATATTTAGTGGTTATCCTAATAGTCCAAATAAATCAAATTTGTACATGGTTTTATTAATTTTGTTAAAAATATTTAATATTTGTTATTTTTTAACTTAATAAATACATACTATAAGCTGGAGAATTGGGTCCTGATCCTAATTTTTATGAGATTTCAAGAAGATGCATGTAAAGAAAGCGGATTGTCAGTTTGTTGACAAAGAGTCTTAGATAATTACCGTAATAATCTATTATATTAATAAGATTTTATGATACTATAGTAAATTTTGAAAGTTATTTAAATGCAAAATATTAAATTTATTTTATGTACATCTAGAATAGTATTTTTCTCTATTTTATCACAAGAACTCATGAAGGAAAGTATGACAATTGCTTCTCAACATGTTGAGGGTTATATGGATCTTCAACCAATTGACTTTGATCATATCTATTTGGAGACCATAGAAGGTCATAAGAAGTAGTGAGTGTATGGCATCGGCTTGAAGGGACTGAAATTTTGTTGTAGCAGTCATGCTTCTAATTCAATTGTCACAACAAAGGTGGATGAGGTTGTCGAACAAAAAGTAATGGAAACAAATAAAAGTTTTGAAGTTATGGAGACCAAAATGAAACAGAAGGATGAGTAGATATCTCTTTTGAAAAAAGAAATGAAGAAAATCAAAGAAGAGATATATGTGCAGATTAATCATCTGAAGGAAAAAATGCAATAAATTAAAGAAATGAATGATAAGATGAAAGAAATGCATGATGAGATGAAATAAATTAAAAATTTAATGCAACAGCAGATGTACTATATTGAGTCATAATTAGCAGCATTGATGCAATAGATAGCATTTCACGATCCAACTGCAAAACTATGTAGGAGAGGCTGGCACAAATGCACCAACTAATAATCAGGATGATTTTGTATCATAATTATTTCTGAATAATTTTTGATTTTTGTCTATGTATAGCTAAACAAGATGAGATTTTTTTAGAGGTATCATTTTTCTTTATTCTGGTTTTGTTCTTTGCTTTGCCGATTAACCTAATCATGAATCTTTGTAGGACATTTGATGTGAGAGGCATAAAAAAACTCTGATTCAAAGCCTTAAGACATTGCCACGGTCCTTCCTATGGATGGGTCCCATCTATACTGATCTCAGGTGGATCAAAGCAGGCTGAGCTTCTATTATCTTTAATATTATTGAAACATTTTATTTTTGCAAACACACACTCTCTCTAAACATCATTGCTGGCCATCTTTTAGATATTTTTTGAATTTGTATGACTATCAACTTAGATTCGTGTTTGTTAATGTCTATAATTATTATTTTTATATATCTATGAATATGTTTGTGTGTACCCAAATATTTTTGGTAGAGTTTTAGCCTATTATAGGTATATAAAAGGCTTGGCTGGTCCTCCTAGTTCTTGGAATAGCACGTTAGCTTCTAAAGTTGTGAGATGAACACAAAAATTCTAGTCCCACGCAGACATAAGTTTGTTCTTGACACTCTTATTTCATGCAGATCTGCATTGTCACTATTTAGAACTACGACTGCTTTTTATTGGTCAACAATGGAATTAAACTATTGAATTGTTAATTACCATAATGATTGCTAATGAAATTTAAATAAATGTGTTCATTCAGCTTATTCTTTCCCATTTGCATGTTCGTAGTGTCAGGGATGACAACAAGCTGAACATGAGGCACTATGGCAATGGGGTTGTGGTGGGTGCCAATGTGCATGCTGTACAACTAGCCATCGATGTATCCCCTGCCAATGAGAATGAAATGAAGAGGAGTGATAATAGTTGGGCGGATGGTGAGTCAAGGTGCCTTGCTATATGAAGTTTGCAAATTTTGTAGCCATTTACTTTTTTTTATATTGGAAGACAAAACATTTAATTTTTGATGTTTTGTTCCTCTTTTTTTCTTTGCATGTGTTTTGTTTTTATTGAGTACAAAATGTTTTTAAGGAGTGCATATTGAATTGTTCTGTAGTTACGTTGATGCATACAATGAAGTGATGACCCTTACTTCAAACCAAGTGAGGAACCATATGGCAGCAGAAACTACAGGGTTGATGGACTAATACAATGAAGCTAAGCAATCAAAATCATTGGTGCAAGCACACGGAGAGGGGAAGAAACATTCTAAGAAAACTGCATGGTGATGCAAGGCGTGGCGGGGCAGAGCAACCCGCTTATAGGCCTTGGGAGCAAGTGAGAGTTCTGGTTGTGGGGAGGCAATGTGCAAACTTTGATGCGCTAAGCCTAGCTCTTGGCTTGTCTTCCAAGTTTTCCACTAAGAGTTTTTAGATATATTTTCAAAAATTTAATTAATATTCACATTTCTTATTAATGTTGATAATGCTGTTTTGTGCATTCTTTGTGAAGTATAATTGGGATAATACTTTACCTACTTTTCTATATCTATATCTAAACCTGTTGTTCTATATCTATAAGACATCCATATATATTTAAGTGTATATGTATATATACTATAGTATATATGTGCATATAACTTAGTATATGTACATATACATTATAATATTATATGTACATATATACTATATATAACAATCTTATTGATGAGTACGATGTTTATGATATTGCTTATGTTTTGCTGGGTGTCATTTTCTCTACTTTATCAATTGATACGTTGTTCTATTGATAACTTTTTGGAAAAAGAATTAGCATGTCTTACACATTGAGGCATACCAAGCACACACAGTTACACTTCGAGAGTGTAATAAATATTATTCATTCTGTGAGTTTCCCTAATTAAAATAACATGTTATATAAGGGCATTGTTTGTATGAGGTTATTCAGCAAGTGTATTTTATTTATTTTATGTTGTGTGATTTAATATTTTTCATGGTATCAAAATCTACCTAATGGAAAGCTAAACTCTAGGGGTCTGTGTGTTGGAAAGAGCTGTAAAACCCTAGAAGGAGTGCATCCACTATACACTAGCTACCATGATTACCCATGCATTGTGTGCTATGCAAATCTTTATATGCTTAGTGTATGTTATCAAAACCATCACACTCCCAGCATGTGTTATTGAAATCATTGCTCACAAGGTTTAAGCATCGATTCCAACTACATCAATGCCATATGTGACCCATAGGGGTGGATGTTGCTGAATCTAAGTTTTATGAGCTGGATCAGATGCTCCAAGACCTCAAATACAAGCAAGAGGTAAGATGTTGATTTCTCAATGAGCTCATAACAGGCTTGGCATAACATTGAGTTGTGAAAGTTTTTGTTTTTTCTTTGTTTTTAATTTTATTGGGTTGCTTGGATAGGGCGTAGACCCTTCTTATCAAGGAGAACCAAATTGCATCGTGACAAACTGAATGCATTGAAACTGTGAAGTTGTGCATTGAAGTTGGATGGGCTATTATAATGGAAAAGGAGTACATGTAAGACATCTACTTGAACATCATGATAGGTGATTTGACAAGCATCCTGAAGAAGTATATTTGGTATTCTTGTTGATTGAACTCATGTTCGTATGGTTAGAGTAATGTTTATTCATGATAGTATTGAGATAAGATTTCATTGATGATGATAATGAGAGGTTGGGGGAATATTTATATGAAGTAGTAATCAAGTTTTCTTATACAATTTTTTGCGTACACGAGATATTCATAGATTTTTTTCTTTCATGAAATTTATTAATACTAGCGTTTAATTTCTCGGGCATCAAAACAAGATTAACTATTCATGCTTACAACCATTAAATATTCTTTCAAATGGTCATTTATTTTTCATAAAAAAAGTTTTCTTATAGTTTTCTCAAGCAAAAAACATAATAATAAATTTTAGATCATGTGGGATATGTAGATTAGAAAAAAAAATTGATTTTTGGTAATGACCATTTCCATGCATCAATGGTTCAATTCAATTAGAAAGGTGCAATATATGGACAAGATAAATAAATATGAGAAGATAGAAAAATAGTGTGTGCATGTGTGTATGCGCGCGTGTGTGTTTTGACACATATAGTTATACTATATTCATGTTGTATGCATGTATATAGCATAAATACATGCCTATCCATTTTTAAGAAAATGTAGATAAATATTTGATGCATACATGCATGATAACACTGTTGATTAGTTTTTTTATTACTGAATGTTGCAGACCATCCAAGCTAATCCCAAGCCTTTTCTTAACAACATGGCTGTGAAGACGGTCATTGTAAAACTCAAGTGGGGAATGGAATACAAAGGTGAGCAACCTTGTGTTTTTTTCCTATGCATTGCATTTTTTTCTCATTTTTTTTCTTTGGTTTCTTTTTGGTTTCTTTGCTTCGGTGGACTCTTATATGAACCTACTAGTGTACAAAAATTCAATACCATGCAGCCTGTTGTATTTCAACTTCCATTTCCCTTTTGTTTGGCACATTCTAATGAGTTTTGTATGGAAATAATACATTTTAAATAAAAAATCCAAAATATAATGCTAGTTTGAAAAATATTATCAAACTAATACATCTGAAAACAACGTGAAAATGTGTTTCGTTATAAACGATGGTCATTACAACCTTATTAATTTTGAAAATCAAAGGTGGCATTTTGAATGCCGGCTATTAAATTTTAAAAATTTTTAAATGTAGGCATTGGGAATAATGGGAGTGTGTGGAATCCAACTGAGTGAAAAACAAGGATGAACAAGCCGTATCCATGGATATTTGTTCCAGAAGTACATCCACCGCTATGGCTGCCACTACAAATATCACTACAGTTCTCGGGAATTCATAAGAATCCATTAAACCTCTCACCACAACCAACTTTTATCCTCCTTCATTTCTTTCTTTTAGTCAATTTGAACCATTGGGGAAGGACTTAAGCTTGCCATTAGAAACACTAACAAAGACTAAAGATGTTATCAGGGTTTTACCGGTGATGGAGAGAGAAAAAAACATAGTGATTATGAAAGAGAATGCGGCAAGCATAGAGAGCATAGTCAGAGGAGTGATGGAGAAACTTTTTAAATGCCAGAGGAGCATAGTCAGAGGAGCCATTCTATTGAATTTTTAAAAATCAAAGGCCAGTATTATGAATGCTGGCTATTAAATTTTAAAAGTTTTTAAATGGAGGCATTGAGAAAGATGAGAGAGTGTGTGGCATCCAACCTAGTGATAAAAAAGGTTGAACAAACCATATTTGTGAATATTTGTTCTAGAAGTACATTCACCACCCTGGCTGCTATTGCAAATATCACTAGTTCTTCCTAATGCATACCTGAAAGAAACCATAAAACTTCTTACAATAGCCAACTCATCTCCTCCTTAATTTCTTTCTTTTAGTCAATTTGAACCATTAGGGAAGGACTTAAGCTCGCAATTAGAAACACTGACAAATATTGAAGATGTGATGAGAGTTTTCCCGGTGATGGAGAGTAAGAAAAAAAACATAGTGATTATGGGAGAGTGTTTGCCAACCATAGAGAGCATAGTCAGAGGAGTGAGGGAGAAAATGGAAATGGTTAGATTAGTAACATTTTCTCTGTTCTCTTTAAGGAATCATTCAAAAGTAGATATTTGCCAAAATTTATGGAGCTTAAGTGCATTGTAGATGGTTATTGGAGTAAAGAAATTGTTTTATATTTGGGTGATCTTAAATGCGTCTCTGATATCTGGCTAAATTATAGTTGGCAAGCAGGTACCAAGATTATAGAGTACATTATCATAGAGATGCAATGTCTGATCTATGAAATAGGTGACGAGGCTGGAAGAGTATGGCTCATGGGAATCGCCACATTCCAAACTTACATAAAGTGTAAAGTAGGCTTTCCCTCTATGGAGACTATTTGGGAACTTTATCCAGTCACTGTTCTAGTTGAAACCCTGAATCTTAGCCTCAATCTCAATGGGCAAAACAAATCTTTTTTTTTTTACTTTTTTCTCTCAAATTTTTCTAGTGTGATATATGAGTCATATATGCTACCCATCAATGACTCAACTACACACCCACAAAGGCACACACAAACACATAAACCCCCACACTTATCCATATGTACTCTCGAGTCAACTATTCTATATAAGCATGCATAAACACTTCATATTTCACTAGTCGTGCATTTGACGATGTTTTAAAAAAGAAGAAAAATGGGTGCAGGAGCAAAACATATACATGTGAGAGTGGCTCTGGCTGGCAAAAGATTGAATCTAGGATTACTTACAAAAAGCGCAACATGTAGCCCTAATTGCTCCATTAACCTTGACATAGAATCTCAAGTTCAAAACCATGAGTTAATTTCTGCAGGTTATGCTTGCTCGAGTTTATTGTCATGGCTCCCACAGTATATAGAAGAAAAGAGGGGCAATGATAACGTACCTATTTTTTTTATTAAATATGAAAATTGGCCTTGTCATACTCGAATGTATCTATATCCTTTTCCTCTTATTAAATGATTTGTTTTTTTTTTCTTTAATCAAGATATTAGAAGTGAATCTTTCTACTTCAACAAATCAAGGGATGCTTGCCACGAGTGGCTTCTCCATTTCAATCCAAAAAAACCATCAAGTTAAATTCATCTTCTTCATCTTCAGTTTCTGCATCATCTCTTGATCAAACCACCAACTTAACTTGGCTGCTCACTTAGAAATCTATATCGCCAAGATGCAATATTGAAAGCAGAAATGAATCCAAACTGGATCTTGTGTCAAACCCAAATTCAAGCCCGAATTTGGCATCATCAAGTGAGGCAGACATTGATGAAGATCTTGATTTTTAAAATTCAATAGCATGGCAATGACTGTCATTAACAATGATGCCCATTACCATGCTATTTCTAGATGCACTAGTTTGGTAATATTTTTCAAACAAGCATTATATTTTGGAATTTTTATTTAAAACATATTATTTCCATACAAAACTCCTTTTTAACTTTCTTATAATTAACCATCGACTAATGCATGAAGCTGAGCAACATAGAAGAATATATTGATGGTAGTTCACTAGAAATCTTGGGGAAATCTTGATTCATTAATTTAAAAAAAAGCTCATGATTATCTCGTTGTATGAAATTTCTTGCAAATAGCTGTTGGTGTTGCATGCACTAGTCTATATGTTTATTAGTGACATTGTGTTGTGTTCTTTATTGGTTTGTAAAATATAGTATATATTGCTCCATGTGCAGGTGTAACAATGTTCTCTATCTGCGTGGAGTATCAAATGACAAAGAACTAAAAGATGTCGACCATGCCTGAAAGACCTATATGTGTAATGTGTGTTTTTAATCCCTAAATTATTTCTTTCTATTGACTTTGATGGTATGTGTATTAGCATGAAAGTACATGTGTTTGTGTTTACACACACACACATACACATACATACATGCACAAGTATACATACATGCAACTGATCGCAAGGTTAAAAAAAGTGTTGTTGGAAGCGCTACTAGATACAAGAAGGGCATTGGGAGAAAAAAGGAAGAAGGAGTTGAAGGTGGAGAGGAAATCCATACTAGAACTAAAGGAAGTAATGTAGATGGCCATGGAGGGACATGCTCAGGTGCTAGATTAGTATGTAGATCTTGAGGAGGTAGGGGCAAGAAAGCAATGTCAATTTCACAGACAGATTATACTTTATGCACTATCATTAGATACATTGATGAAGGATGAGATGTAATCAAGTTTTGTTATGTTTCTATTTTAACTATGTAATATATTATATCAAAATATTTTATTAATTGTTTTATTTTTTGTTAAATATAAACAATGGTTCATGGTTTATATTTTTATAAAAATAAGTAATTAAATTTTATGTAAAAAATAAAAAATAAGAAAATAATTTTGGAATGAATAAAGCTAGAAATTTTTCCGTCGCTAATTTAGTTAGGTAATTTTCCCTCGACAATTTAACTAGGGAATTTTATGTTGCTAATTTTGTTAGGAAAAATATTTAATCTTTAATTTTTGTTACAAGTACTTTAGATTAAAGGTGTCATATGGGCCAATTTGTGTCGTGCCTAGCCCGACACGACACTGGAATTTCCTATGCATGTGCCCATGCTGTGTAGTGCTGAGGCCAACTAGGCCTCGTGCTATGCCAGGCCCGACATGGTACCGTGACCTGGTTGGTTCAGTACTTTAGCACGAACCGATGTACCACTACCGTACTGCCCCATCAGGCTGAGTCTCAGCCTGATTGATCCAGAAACTGGGTGGGCCCGAATCTAAACCAACCCCAACTTCAATGGCCTGTTATTGGCTTACGGCCAATGGTTCAAATATTTAAAGAAAAATTTTTGAAATTTAGCCATTGGATTTTGCCTCCAATAGCTATGGGGCAGAATCCGATGGCCCACATGATTCTACCCTAAAAGAATTTTTAAAAAAATTCAAAAAAAATAATTTTTTTAAAAAAAAATCTAAGTTTTTTTCTATAAAAGCCCCCACCCCCTCTCTCTAATTTTTATGTTTTTCAAAAACATAAAATCTCACATACTCTCTCTCTCACATACCTCTCTCCATAAATTCTCTTTCTTGAAATTTTGGCTAGGCTTTTCGGGATTCACAACTCAGGCTCGTCTTTAGTTGGTGTTTACATTGGTCTTAAGAAGTTGTATTTTTGGTGCATGTGCTTTTCCTTTACACTACTTTACAAGTATTCTATTTTTTTTCTCTCTACTCTTTAAGCTATCCTCTTGTCTATAAAAACCAAAAAAAAATGACAAATATAAATACTAATAAAATTAATTTAAATTTAGAAAATAAAAATCTTACACAAAATTCTGAGGTTACTAAAACTTTAGTTTCTCCGGTCATCTCAGCCTAAACATCTAAAAAACAAAAAATAAGGAGGACTTCTGTAGTTTGGACTCATTTTAATAAAATAAAACAAAAAAATTATTAGGGGTGAGGAATAAGAAATGGCACGGTACAAATATTGTAAGAAAAGTTTAACTTGAAAAAGTGTGTTGGGGATTGGACACATTAAAAGGCATACCAAATTATGCACCAAAATACATGGTACATTAGATCCTAGGAAAACCTAACTTATCTTTATATTTTTGAGACTAGATCCAGTTCAGTCTTAAAGTTTACCGCCTTCATATACCATAGCGAGTTGGGTTGGGAAGGCATGACCGTACTTATCACATTAATGGATCTTCCGATCAGATTTTCGAAAGATCCAAGGATAATGAGCATCATGCATACATATTTTCAGCCTTCTTATAATAGGTTTCCTAGGTCCACATCTTGGAACGATATACTAAATATTATAAGTTAGAAAAATAATTAATAATTAATGAATTTATGGTATATAGTGGAGTGGTGTCCGTGACGTCCGATATCTGGACTAGTCACGATTATGCATCTTATGCATGTCTCACCACCCACTATGTAGATTCTAAATGGACTGTGAATAAAAAAATTTTAAGATTCTCCGAGATTCTCCATCCACATGATGGACCTGCCATTTTTGAGTGTATGTTAAAGATCGTTAGAGAATATAAAATTCAAAAAAAATTTTAGTATCACATTCGATAACGCATTTAATAATGGAGTAACGATTAACATGTTTGTGAGGAATATTAGAGAGGCTCCATTAAGAGAGATTTTCCACGTCAGATGCATGTGTCACGTGATTAACATGATTCTGCTAGTGGGGATGAAGGGGTGTTTCCCCGCTTTGGAAAACATATGTAACTCACTAAAATACATTCGTATGCCTCACAGACAATTGGAGCTCGGTAGTCTCTGTTTGTCTGTGAATCTTAAGTAGAAGAAATTCTAATCGGATGTGAGACACTATTGGAATTATACGTATCTACTGTTGGAGTCATGTCTTGGATACAAACACATGATATCCGACTACGTCAATAGTAAGAGTGACGAACTTTTTTGTGATGACACTAACTGGCTTTTATGAATTTAATTTATGATTCCTGAAAATTTTTATTACATTATGAACATGTGTTCGTTGGTTTATACTCACATAACTTGCATTGTACTCAAGTACATATGCAAGATTAGTAGCATGTTTAGGAAGTATCGAGCTGACCCGAAACTTAGCCATATGGTTACAGATTTGGAAACCAAGTACTTAAAGTACTGGTTTACCATTCCATCTCTTTATTATCTCGTTACATGCATGGACCTTAGGGTTAAGGTGGAAGGGGTAGATAATATTTTGACTTACATTTCCTCGTGCATGAACCTAGAAGACTCGCCTGAAGGGTTTATTCATGAGAAGTTGACTGACCTTTTCACATACTTTGATACTAGGTATGCTGGTAGTAGTAGTGAGGCTATGAGTATGGGCATTGATACCATATTCGAAGATGATGATTTTTCCAATTAGTTAGCTTTGGGAAAACGACGGGGTGGACCATCGAATAGTAGCGAGCTGTCTCGGTACTTAGATACCGATTACTGCTCAATCCTACCACATTCTAATACTAATAATCTTGATATATTATAGTGGTGGAAATCATATGAGTCCAACTTTCTCGTGCTATATAAGATGGCACAAGATCTATTGACTCCTCCGATGTCGAGCGCAGTAGTAGAACCTACTTTTTTTTTGCAGTGAATGTGATTTTGGATAGGAGATCAAGATTATGTCAAGATATTGGTGAGGCTTTAGTATGCATGAAGGATTGGGAGGATTCGAGGTTTAGCATTAAGGATCGTGCTGGGACTGGGAGTGGGACTACAGTGAATGCGGAGGAGTTGATTACTATTGATGATCCATATTATAGTGATATTGATATTGAGGTTGAAAATGATAATGATACGAAGATAGATGATTGATGAGGTTGCTACTTGATGCTTGATGGTTAACGATTGTAGGATCCGACACACCGACAGTGACACTTTTGTTACAGCTATGCTTTTCCTTATAAATTATTCTTGATTCTGATTTTTGATTTCGATATTTTGTACTTATTTTTATTTACATTGTATTTGCATTAGTTTGGCTATTTGGCAATTGGTTTTGTGAGTGTAACCTTGTTATTTTTGTTAAATAAAATTTGTGATTATTTTATGTTTATTTTTAATAATTTCATTAAAAATTCTAAAATATTATTCAAATAAATTATAATCTAATTAAAACAAAATTAAAACAAATAACATAAAAAGATAAACTATATAACTATTCAGATATTTAAAATTTATAATTTAAATATTTTTAATTATTTTCTAATTTATATTTTATAAATACAAAAATATTCTAAACAAAAGATGAAAAAAATAAAAAAAAATTTTAATTTTTTTAAATCGCCCCGTACATGCTTGACCAGGCACGACCAAAAACCAACTGTGCCAACCGAGCCATGCCGAGCCTTGCTTGAATAAACCGTGCAGGGCCAGGCATGGCAGGGTTATTGTAGCCGTGCCAAGCCTGGCATGGTAGCACAGTTGGGCCTACAAAAATAATGCTGGGCCAGCTCAGCATGACTCGTTTGACACTTCTACTTTAGATTGGGAAAGGTTCCTTTGTTAATCCATCGTTATATCCACTTTAGCTACAGAAAAACTCCATTTAGCTTGTTACATGCTACCTTAGATTTTTCTTTTAGTCATCTCTATCTATCTATTTATATATTTGTTTATATCTTGGTGTACCTATTTATTTATCTATATATTTGTCAATCTATCAATGTATCTATCTGAGTCTATGAATCTGTCTATAAATCTATCTTTCAAACTATCTATAATTCTGTATATCAATCTTTTTATCAATCTGTCTATCAATCTATCTATCTATCTATCGGTCTATCAATATTTTTATTTATCTATCTATCTATGTCTTTATCTATCTATCTACTTTTCTATCTATAAATTTGTTTATCTATCTGTCTATCTATCTGGCTATCAATGTGTCAATAAATTTGTCTATCAATCTATCTTTCTATCTAGCTATCTATATGTCTATCTATCTGGTCTATCTATTTGTCTATTTATCTGTCAATCTATCTGTTTATCTATCATTATGTATCTCAATCTATTAGTCTTTATATCTATCTATCTATATATCTGTCTATCTATCTATCTATTTAACTATTTGTCTATATATCTGTCAATCTATCTATCTATGTATTTATCTATCTATCTGTCTGTCTGTCTTCTGTCTATCTATCTATCTATTTGTCTATCTATCTATCTATCTTTATATCTATCTATTTGTATATCAATATATCTATCTATTTGTCTCTCTATCTATCTATCTATCTATATATTTGTCTTGCTATCTGTCTATCACTCTATCTATCTATATGTCTATCTATCTTTATATATATCTGTTTATCTATCTATCTGTCAGTCTGTCTATCGACTAGCTATATATCCAATCTATTTGTCTATCTATATGTCTATTTATTTATTTATTTATTTATCTATCTTTCTTTCTTTCTATCTTTATATTTGTCTATCTATCTATCAATGAATTTATCTGTCTATCTATCTCTCTATTTATTTGTATATTTATCTGTCTATCTATGTGTATCTATCTTTATATCAATCTAACTATCTATCAACTATATATCTATCTATCTATTTATCTGTCTATCGATCTGCCTATTAATTTATCTATAAATATGTATATCTATCTATTTATATATCTAACTATCAATCAAATTTTCTCTCTATCTATTTATCTATCTATCTATCTATATATTTGTCTATAAATTGGTCTATCAATCAATCATATCTATCTAACTATCTATCTTTCTATCTATCTATTTATCTATCTGGTAATCTATCAGTCTATCTATATGTTGATCTATCTATTTATCTTTCTATGTTTCAATTTGTCTATCTATATATCTATATATTTGTCTGTCTATCTATTTCTCTATCTAATATATATTTATATGTTTTTTTATCTGTCTATCTACCTACTTATCAATCTATCTATCTATATATCTATCTTTCTGTCTAGTCTATCTATCTATCCATATATCTATCTATCTATATGTCTATCTATCTATCTATCTTTCTATATATATATATAATATACCTGATTATCTATCTACCTATCTATCTATTTATCTATCTATCTATCTATCTATCTATAAATATATCAATCTTTTTATCAATATTTCTATCATGTGTGTATCTATCTGTCTATCCAACAATCTATATTTCTTTCTATTTATATGTCTACTTATCTATCTATGAATATGTTTATTTTTCTATTTATCAATCAACCTATCAAACTATATATCAATCTATCTATCACTTGGTTTATCAATCTATCTATAAATCAATCTATCTGTCTGTTTGTCTCTCTAGCTATCTATCTTCTTATCTATCTATCTATTTGTCTATTTATCTATCTATTTATCTGATTATCTATCTGTTTAATTCTTTGTCTATCTATATGTCTATCTATTTGTCTATCTATCTATCTACCTAACTATCTACCTAACTATCTATCAATATGGCTATCTGTCTGTCTATCAATTTGTCTATTAATATTTTTATCAATCTATCTATTATATATCTATCTATCTAGCTGTATATCGATTTGTATCTATTATCTTTCTATCTATCTATCAATATATCTTTCTATCTCTATGTCTATCTATCTATATATCTTTCTATCTATATGTTTATCTATTTGTCTATCTATATATCTATACATCTTTCAATCAATCAATCAATCAATCTATCTATCTATCTATCTATCTGTCTGTCTATCTATCAATATATGTAAATATCTTTCGATCTATATATCTATCTATATGTAATTTTCTCATCGCTAAAATAGAACAATGACAAATTATTGATGAAAATTATCCCAATCTAAAGTCTTCTTTATAAAATATTAACTAGAAAATATCCCTAGCAAATTCTGTAGCTAATTATAAAATTTTCCTTGCTATTTTTGAATGTAATTAAGAATAATAATTAATATTTTTGGATTTAAAATGTACAAAAAATTCTCTAGCTAAATTAGCTATAGATAATTCCCTAGCAATTTTCATTCCAAAGCTATTTTCATAATTTTATTTTTTTTACAAAATATTTAATTACATATTTTTAAATTTATATATTAAATTGAATAAAAACATATACTATAAACCATTATTTAAAATAACAAAAAGAAAAAGTAGTTAATAATTTATTTTGATATAATAGTTATATTGTTAAAACAAAAATATAACATAGGTATATAATCATTTTAAACTAAATCATCATCCTCACCATATGATGCATTTGTGATAGGTTCTCATATGTGGATACTCTACTAGAACTCTGTGTGCTAACTATCTTGTCAAGGCTACTAACTTTGACTCAATATAGGTTATCTTCTATTGTATTGCATTCTTCATTTCTTTCATTTCCTACATACACACCAATTCAAACTTAAATGATAAGAAGGTTGGCAACATATTAATATTGCAAAATTATATATATGACCATCACTTATATAGCATTTACCAATGTGCATGAATAATTCTGATTCAGAGAATTATGGAGTTTTGTAGCATAGATATATCATTTACCAATCATTGTGCAAATTTTTAACCATAAAACAAATATTGAATTTCTAACAGACAATTTTAGAACATGGAAGAAATAAAATAATTACCTAGTAGCTATTGGAATCATCACCAAGAGAGAATCTAATAATAGATTGATGTCCACTACCAGAGCCTTATGACACATCGTGAGAATGAAGCCTGTATTTGGTCTTCTAGCACATCAGCTTCTGAACTAACCCGTACACAATCTGGATGAAGAAATCAACATTACTCAGATGAAAATCTTTTAGGTTATTGAACTTGCACGATACTAGAATCAAATATCATATTTGAAACTCGTGATGCATTTTAGTTTTGAACAATAAGGATCAGAAAAAACATATAAAATTCGATGTATATAAAATATAGAGCTCGTGAAATATTTTGGCTTCTAGTCTGACAAGGTTTCCCATTACTAATTCCATCAATTTGGTATATCTTTTTGAATTTGCCTGTAGGATGGGTGGAAACTATGTTTCTAACCTCAGTTCCTTCCGAAGAAGTGATTGATGCTGATGTAAATGATGGGCAATCAATGTCTAATTTAAGATTAAAAAAAATTGAAAACATCAAGAAGATTCTTGGGCTGCAACAACATAAGCAGTATGATAGCGTCAAAGTAATAAGATATGGTCATCTCATGATAATTTCAGATCAAGATCATGATGGCTCGCACATTAAAGGTTTAGTGATCAATTTCATTCACTATTTCTGGTCATCTTTGCTTAGGGTTCCATCATTCTTAGTTGATTTTATCACCCTAATCATTAAGGCAATGCAAATAAGTGGAAGAGGTGTACCCTTCTACACCAGTTGAGTTTATCACATAATACTTTAACCAATTGAGGAGCATGTTCATCATGCACAACTTAATGAAAAAGTGAAATAGAACAGCTGCTAAAAAATGTTATCAAATCTACTACTTATTCTCCTCATCAAACAAAAATATAGCTATAGCTTCAAAAATTATCACCTAAAAATAGAAAAAAACTATGGATGCCTTCCCTCATAAACACTTACTATGATGCATAGGTTCTGGTAGAATTATAGTGATCAAGAGAGTAGTGGCATTGATGGACTAAGAAGGGATTCAATAGAAAAAAGGTGGTAATGGTGACACTAATAGTGGTGGCATAGAAAATAATAGCTAACACTAGGGTCTTAGCTATTATTTTCTACCGACTCTATGATGGGCCAAAACAACATATTCAAATCTTTCAGTTATGCAAATGATAAGTCTACCTAATAAGGACTCATATTTTAACTAAGAAAACTAAGAAGAAGCAGCATTCTTCATGCATATTTTCACCTAGCCATATTCATGATCACCAAAGCCAACATAACCCCACCAGATATGATATGCAAACCCCAACTTAAAAATCTAAAACAAATTACAACGTGATTTATGCTACACACCAGATATGCATAAAGAAGCAACAAAAAATACCTCTTGTTCCACTCAATGGCTTGCACTGCATTAAGTGGATAATCTTAGCGTCTATGATTCTTTTTTCACTTGAATGGAAACAATCAGAGCTCATCTTCTTCCATGCCCTACTTTCAGTTTGGTATAATGTTTTGTTTAAAATATTTTTATAAATGTTACATATAAATAAATACTATAAAAAAAATCTCATATAGCTAGGGACAATTCGCTAAATAAATAGGCAATTTCTTTCACCAAACCGAACATAGCGATGGATTAATGACGGAACTGTTCTCAATCTAAAGTACTCATCACTAAAAATTAGTGAGGAAAAGTGTCCCTATCTAATAATCTAGTGACGGAAAAATCCTTAGCTACAAAAATAATTTCCCTAGCTAAATTAGCAAGCTAAATGAGAGTTTCCATCGCTAAATGGATTTTATGACGGAAGCATTCCCAAACTAAAGTGCTCGCCCCTGAATATTAGCGATAAAAAAGTCACTAGCAAATAAATTTAGCGACGGAAAAATTTTTTTGCTAAAATAAAGTTATCCCTAGCTAAATTAGCTAGGGAAAATTTTCAAGCTAATTTAGCAAGGGATTTTTCCCTTGCTAATTAAGCTAAATTAGCTAATTTTCATGCTAATTAAGTGATGTTTCCCTTGCTAATAAAGTTATCCCTAGCTATTTTAATTTTAAAACTATTTTCAGAATTTGATTTATTTTAAAATTATTTAATTAAATAATTTAATATTTTTATATAAAATTGAATAAAAATAGAAACTATAAATGATAATTTATAAATTTTAAAAAAAATCATTTAATAACTTATTCTAATACAATATTTTACATAATTAAAAAAAAATAATAAAATCTTATTATATCTTATTCATCAATGTATCTACCGACAATGCATAAAGTATAATCTATTTATGTATTGACGTTGCTTTCTTTCTCTCTATTCCTTCGAACACCAACTTTCTATTGTGACAAAGATGTCTAAGTCACAGTGCATCATGTCTAGTGAAAAATTCCTTCACTTATACAATCTTCGTATGTGGAATAATGCGATACCATATCTATAAGAAATTTAAACCACTCAATCAAATCATAATAAATAAATAAAAGATATGTTTTAACAAATATATAATACTGCAGTATATATGTACATATATACTAGCATTTCATTGGTACATGTATTATTGCAGTATAGGTACATATAAACTGTAGTATTATGTGTACATATATACTAAGCACAAATATACTTAGTATATATGTACATAAAATACTATAGTATTATACTTACGTACACATTGAGTATATACGTATGTATATACCACATTTGTTGTTATTGCCATTGCTGCCGCTACCACTGCCATTTCTGCTACTACTGCCACCACTACCGCCACTACTGCCACTACCACCTATGTTGTTGCTAATAATAAAAGTAGGGCGGGCGATGATGCGCGACTGATGAACTTGAGATTGAGCGAGTTTTTGACGAGGATGGGAGCTATTTTTCCCAAAATAGAACCCGATATTCCTCATTGACCAGAATTACATGACACTACACGAGCATCATCATCATTATCATTCTAAGACATAGTACAATTAGAACCAATCATTGCAGAACCTAGAGCAAAAAAACTTATTTACTCATATGTTCGCATTGTACAATGTGATAATTGCATATCAATATAATTACTAAGATTTTTAAGACCAACTTTTAGCTTTCTGGCTAGCTTGGACCAGAGATATCATCATCTCACATCTATAGGAAACGTCTAATATCAATGGCTTTTATTGCCTACATCAGTGAGCAATGCATGATGATGACCAGACCAGCCTGAGCAATTATATATTTAAGTGTGTATGTGTGTAAATGAGTGTGTACGTATGTCAATATATACATATCTACAAATAA
The DNA here is from genome assembly GCA_029783825.1 of Sapria himalayana. Taxonomy (NCBI): domain Eukaryota; kingdom Viridiplantae; phylum Streptophyta; class Magnoliopsida; order Malpighiales; family Rafflesiaceae; genus Sapria; species Sapria himalayana. Next base: position 232,898 of record JAREIK010000436.1, read on the forward strand.
ATATATGCACCCACTAATGTATATACTCGGTATATACGTATGTATATACTACAGTATAAAACTAAGTATATACCAAGTATATATGTATGTATATACTATAGTATAAAGTATGTATATACCGAGTATATACATACGTATATACTATAGTATATATGTATGTATATACTGAGTATATACATAAAAATATACTCAGTATATACGAAAATATATACTGAATATATACGTACAAATATACTCAGTATATACGAACATATATACTCGATATATATATACGTATATACTCCGTATATACGTAGATATATACTTAGTATATACATACAATTATACCAAGTATATATGTACGTACATACTGTAGTATTATATGTACGTATATATAATCACCTAGCCTTAGATGACACACACACTTGTACTTTCATGCAAATACACATAACATCAAAGACAATAGAAGAAAATAATATAGGACTTAAAAAACATGCATATATGTCTCTTAGGCATTGTCAACATTTCTAGTTCTTTTTTCTCTGGTAATCCACATAGATAGAGAACATTGTTAAACCTACACATGAAGCATAACACCCTACATTTACTAACCAATAACCGATAACAAGCAGTTGCAGATCTGAACTACGACGACGTAAATCTGCACAAAATAAGAGTATCAAGAACAAACCTCCATTTGCGTGGAATTAATTTTTTTGGTTCATCTCACAGCTTTAGAAGATAAGGTGTTGTTCCCAGTACCATGGAGGACCAACCAAGGCTTTCACATACCTATAATAGGCTAAAACTCTACCCAAAAAATTTAGGGACGCATAAACATATTCACAGATATATAAAAATAGTTATTATAGACATGAACAAACACAAATTAAAGTTTATAGTCATACAGCTTCAACAAAAATCTATATGATATCCAATAATGATGTTTAGAGAGAAAGAGAGTGCAAAAATAAAATGTTTTAGGAATAATGAAGATAATAGAAGCTAGGCCTCCTTTTGATCAAGCTGAAATCGGTAAATATGGGACCCACCCATTGGAAGGACCGTGGCAATATCTGAATACTTTGAATCAGTATTTTTTTATTTGTCTCACATAATGTGTCCTACAAAGATTCATTATTAGATTAATCGGAAAAGCAAAGAACAAAACAAGAATAAAAAAAATTGAAACCTATAAAAAAATCATATCATGTTTTGCTACACAGACAAAAATCAATAATAGTTCAGAAATAATTTTCATATGAAATCATCCTCATAATTAGTAGGGAATTTTGTGCTAGCCTTTCCTGCGAGGTTTCGCAGCAGGATCTCGAAATGCTATCTATTACGTCAATTCTGCTAACTGTGACTCTATATAAAACATTTTCTGTTTCATTACATTCTTAATTTCTTTCATCTTATCATTCATTTCTTTAATTTCTTGTATTTCTTCCATCAAATAAATAATCTACTCCTTCTTCTCTTCTTTCATTTCCTACATTTCTTCCTTCAAATTAATATACTGCTCATCCTTCTGTTCTTTAATTTCATATATTTCTTCCTTCAAATGAGATATCTGCTCATTCTTCTTTTTCATTTTGGTCTCCATAACAACAATACATTGATTTGTTTTCATTGCTTGTTGTTCGACCACCTCATCCACCATTGCTGAGATAGCTGAATTAGAAGCATGACTGCTACAACAAAATGCCACTCCCTTCGAGCTAATGTCATACACTCACTACTTCTTACGACCTTTTGTGGTCTCCAAATAAATAGGCTCATAGACAATTAGTTGAAGATCCATGTAACCCTCAACTTATTAATGAGCAGCTATTACATGTTCTTCCATTAGTTCGTGAGATAAAATAAAAAAAATAATATTCTAGATATACATAAAATAAAATAAATATTTTGCATTCCAAACAATTTTAAAAATGTACCATAATATTATAAAATTTTATTAATATAACAAATTCTTATAGTAGTCATCTGAGACTTATTGTCAACAAACTGACTATCCACTTTCTTCACGTGTATCTTCCTGAAAATCTCATAAAAATTAGAATCTCGACCCAATTCTCCAGCCTATAATATGTTTTTATTAAGTCATAAAAAATCAAATGATCAAAAAAATTAACAAAATTAATAAATCCATGCATAGATTTGATTTATTAGACTATTAGGACAACCACTAAATATATAAATGTTTAAAATTTTTAAATTGCACGAAATTTCAAGCGTGCTCAATGCTCAACTTTGACCCTCCCGTGTGTTGACAGATTCTTGAACCTAGTCCAACTACCTCACTTTATCAATGTTTTGCTAGCAATATCTGATTTTATCTTCACATCTGGGTCCTCCCAATAATTAAGCTACATTGGCCAGTCATCCTCAGATATAAAAATAGGTCTTTCTTTCATATTCCTCAATTTATGGACAAAATCATAATACAATTGAGTAGCTTTGATCTTTTATAATGACTTTATCTTTCAATCAAATTTTGGCGCCAATGTGCAATGATTCTATATATAGAAAAATCACAAAAAATTTATACTAAGAATAAGAACATAATTATTTACTACTTGAATAATAACCAACATCATAGTTAAGTAATTAGATAATTATTTTTCAATACTTTTGTTTTGTTATTTTTACCTAAAAGTCATTAAAATAAACTCTTTTGTCGATTTAGAAACTTTCTTCCAGGAGAATGCTTTGGTATCAGCCATTTTCTTGAAATACTTTGTAATTATAGTCGGACACCTGTGAAATAGAATAAAATTGTACAAATAAATAAATAACATTGAAAACAAGCAAATCATAACAATATAAAAAAACCACTAACAGTAACATCAAAATTTTATTTTCAAGTCATATTTACATATTCTTTTACCTCTCATCCACAATCTCAATTACTAACTTTGCACCGACTACAAAGGAAGGCACAATATTTAATGATGTCGTTTTTTTTTGTAAACGGGGGAACTATCGGCATAAAATGTAGTGTAGAAGATAGAGATAGATCAAAAGTATGTGAAGGAAGCATAATGGTTGGTGGACTTATATATGATAAAAGTGATAGTAGAGGTCTCAATGATGGTGTTGGTGATAGAAATGAAAATGGTGATTATGATGTTGAAGTCTGGATAAGGTGGGTATGAGATAGCACTGATTTTGCAACATGATGTAACATAATAGATTAATTTAGTTCATTTCTCTGTCCATGTCCACCTCCACCATGGCCATGTCTTTTAGGCACCATCTACTGGACAAAATAAAACATAGAACAAATAATAGAGATACGATGAACAAGCTTGTATTTTAGAATAAAACACATCGATAGATTTCAACAAATATATAAAGTCTTTGATAGTTCAATATTATAATAAAATTATAACAGTTTAATTATCATCATCACTGTCATCCTTCAATGAATTTTCTTAAATTTTGTCTGATTCCGATAGAAGTTCAAACTCATCTATAGATAGAAATTGATCATCTTCAATTTCTATTAGGCCAAAATTTGAGTCACATAAATTTTCTAGATATTCATCTACATGCATAGGTTCATTATTATTTATGTCATCTTTCTTGAATTCCAGTTCAATATCTAAGTCTGCACTTCTTTGTTGAGATGTTAGTACTTCAAAATTTGATCGAGCTTTGATTTTGCAAATTGCCCAACAATCACTATTATCACGAGATAAACTCGGATATGTATAAAAATATACTTGAGCGGCTTGAACTGCCATAATAAATGGCTCATATCGATTATATATAAGTTTATGATTAACATCCACTAGCTTATAATATGAATGAATCTTTGTCCCCATATTTCATGTATATCTAAGTTTATGCATAACATCCAGTAGCTTATAATCTGAAAGAATCTTTGTGCCGATATTTGATGTATGATCAAATCATACGCACTTTAATAACACAATCATATTATTTTCGAGTCTAGGATACTCCAACTCAATAACTTCTTTGAGTTTACCATAATAATCAATCTTATTTGCACTATAACCTGAGCATTTACTACATACACCACTATTCATTGTTATTTTAGAAGAATCATGCCCAATTGTCCGAAATTTATATCCATTAACAAAATGCCCAGGATAGGTTGTCACATATCTAAACGGGCATTTAGTTAGATTCTAAATGAAAATATTTGAATCTCCATTTGAAGGATCTTTTGTCTGTGACATAAATTAAAAAAATTATATTAACAAATAAAAGATACTAATAAATTAAATAATTCAAAAATTTAAAAGTTATTAATTCTCACATAATATTTGAACCAATTCGCAAATTCAGTTTTTCTAGAATATAATCGGCATCATTGCTGGAAATTACTGGTTGCCTATATTTTAACTGCTTAATATAAATACTGCACAAAAATAAAAAGAGAGAAAAATATATATCAATTTTTAATAATTCCTAGTAAAGATAAAATTAAATTATGATTAAACCTACAACCATTATAGGTATACATACTCAATATATGATGCAACCTCCTCACAATAAAGTAAAACGTAGCTCCGGGTTGCTTTGTATTCTTTATTTATCATACATCTTTTCATTGTTCTTCCAAATGCTCTTCCTGGGTGCTTGAAGATAGATAGTTTGTCCACAGAATCATCTTCTACCATCACATGACCTTTATCATTCCGAGGCACATTTCTATTCTTTGTTTTGACATGATACTCAAAATAATAAGAACAAAATGATGATGCTTCTTCTACTAAATATGCATTACAAATTGAACCTTCAACTTGTCCTTTATTTCTAATATTCAATTTCAACTTACGAAGATACCTACAACCACAATGTTATATTTCAATTATATTAAAACATAGCAATGGATTTACTTTATGTATGAAATAATAAAACATAGCAAATTATATGTATTTACCTTTGAAAAGAATACATCCACCTGTATTGCAATGGCCTTGCTATCCTTGCTTCATATGCCAAATGAACTAGTAAATGCTTCATCGAGTCAAAAAATTTCGATGAGAATATCCATTCAAACTTACAAATAATAAGTGGAATGTCATTCTCCAGCCTCACAATGTCATCTATTTTGATTGTGGTTGTAGTTAGCTGTTTGAAAAATAAAGTTCTATAAGGACCTTCTAAACACTTAGGGGAAGTAATTCATGGAAAGCAATTAGTATTAATCTCTACATAAATACATGACAGTCAAGACTTTTTATTCCAAATTTATTAAGATTCTTCATATCAACACATCTACCCATATTTGACACATATCCATCTAATGAAAAAAAGAATAGCTAAATATGTAGAATTCAAATTCCAAATTAGAAACAAAACTTAATGAAAAATATAGTAGTAATCAACTAAGAAGAAAAAGAAAATGTAGATATGATAGCACCAACACTAAAACCAATTCTAAAATCCAAATCAAAGAAGATTAGTTTCTAACAAATGCTCATATTTTTCTAACATTAACTCGAATGTCATGCCAGATGAACCACATGATATTCATTCAGAAAAAAAGAAACTATGATTTGTTGGGAATCAGAAGCTAGATTATTAGTTAATGACAGATTGTACACCGACAACCTGCATCATAGCGATATTCAAGTGAAACAGATACATCACATTAGAATCAGTTGATGAATCTGAGTTACTTTGTTTTGACACCACTTGCTCCTGTAGTCCCGGTTCACTTCTCCTCTCTTCCTCTTCACAAAGATAGATAAAAAGGTTTATGTGCTTGAATGCCTTAGCATTTTTATATTTCACGGAAACTATACAAAAAAAAAGAGACAAATATATAAAAGTAAACTAAAATTATAAAAATTTTAAAATATAAATAAAAAAAAGAAATAGATTTTTATTTAACCATAGATGATATTATTTCATAAATAAAAAAAATAATATATTATAATAAAGTATTTCATATATATATATATATATAATAAATTTTTATGAATTCAATTTATTTTTTATGAATATAATACGAAATAATTATATAGGCATTAAATTTCATATTATTTGATATAAAAGTATAATTTATAAAATTCTAAAAATTACTTAAAGTTAGAAGTTTAATAAAATAAGATATATTTATTATTTTAATAAAAATGAAATTTTAAAGTTAATAGAAAAGATCTTATTCAATTGCTTAATTCTTAGAAATTTTAGGAAGGACAAAATATACAATTTAAATTCAAATCAACTTAAGGTCAGCTTGGTACTACTTTTCAAAAGTATTTATAGGGATAAAAATTAAGTGTTTTTAGGACAAGGAAAAAAAATTTCACTAGTAATATTTTAAATAACTCTTTTAAAAATCTAAAAAAATAATTCAAGTGTTCTTTTAATAATCACAATGACATATTTATTTTTTAAATTATCAAAATCTTTTTGATGTAATTAAAACATCAATGTATTTATCTTTAAATATCATTTTATTGTTTTTAAATTTTATGAAATATTTGAATTTTTTTTATAATTCAAATATTTAAAATCTTCTAGTAGATATTTTTTAAAAAATTCCTATAATCATAAAAATATTTTTTTTAAATATAAATTTTTACTTGTTTATTCATTAATTTAGATATTTGTATAATTTTATTTATTTAATCATAAAATTAAATATTTTAGTTTTATATTAGTAGTAATTTTTATGTATGTTTTTTTATTAATTAAAATATCTTTAAAATGATTATAATTATATAATTAATTATTTAATGTTTTTAAATACAAATATTTAATTATCATTATTAGATTTTTTGAAAAAATATTTTGTATAATTTATTTAAAATTTTATAATCATAAAATAGTTATTTAGCCTGTATTAATATAAATTCTTTATTTATAATATCCTGTTTTTATAATTATATGAGAAGAATGAGACTTTCAAGGATTGCTCATCCATAGACTATGACATACATATAATATATGAAATTACATAAAATATTAAAAAAATTAATATAAACAAATTAATTCATTATAGATTTGTGATGAAAATTATTCCAAGCCAAAATAGCAAGAAAAAAATTCATATCTAAATACATATATTTTTTGAAAATTATCATTTAAGGAATAATCGCTAGTAAATAAATATAAAATCATTAAGAAAAATTTCAAAATATTATTTAGCGAGGGATGTATCTTTCATTAATTAGCAAGGGAAAATCCAAATTTAAAGTTATTGCTAAAATGCCCACCATTCTTTGTGTGAAAATTTACGATAATATTAGCTAGGAACAATTTTCAATCAAATATTTTGAAATCTAATCCATCACAAATCCATTGATAATTTATAATTCGATGTAAAATCAAACATCTCTTAATATTCCCTAGCTAATACCTAGATAATTAACTTGGGATTATTTCCCTAGCTAAATTTCGTAGCTAAACAAATATTTTTTTATAGTGAAATAGACATATAGATAGTTAGATAAATAGAAAGAAATTAGATAGATAGAAAGACAAATAGATAGATAGATAGATAAACAAATACATAGATAGATAAATTGATAGAGAGATAGATACACTAAAAGATAGACTAATAGATATATAGATAGATAAATAGATAGATAGATAGATATATAGATATATATACAGTATGTGTGTATATATATATATATGGATATATAGATAGACAAAAAGATAGATAGATAGATAGACAGACAAATAGATAAAAAAATATATAGATAGATGGATAGATAGATAGATGGATAGATAAATAGATACATAGATAGAGAGAAAAATGGTAGATAGATAAATTGATAGATAGATAAACACATAGATAGATAGATCGATAAATAGATAGACAGATAGATAAACAAAAAGATAGACAAAAAGATAGAAAGTTACATAAACAGATATATAGATAGATAGATTTATAGATAGATAAATAGATAAACAAATAAATAAATAGATGGATAGATAGAAAGATAGATAGAGAGACAGATAGATAGATATAGACAAATAAATATATAGATAGATAGATAGATAGAAAGATAGATAGATTGATGGATAGAAAGATAGATAGAATATAGTTAGACAAATAGATAGATGTATTTATATATATAGACAGATAAATAGATAACAAACAAATAGATATACAAATAGATAGATAGATAAATAGATTGATAGATAGAAATATGGATAGAAGATAGTTAGACAAATAGATAGACAAATAGATAGATAGATATATATATATATATAGACAGAGAGATAGATAGATATATTGATAGAGAGACGTATAGATAGAGAGACATATAGATAGACAGATAGATAAATACATCGATAGAAAGACACACAGACATATAAACAAATAGACAAATAAATAGATAGGAAAACAAAAAAAAACAATATATAAACAAACAATCAGGAAAGCATATGATCAATCACATTGGTAGACAAATAGATTGACACATGGATAAAGATATAGTCAAATAAATAGATAGATATATAGATAGACAAATACATAGATAGATATGTAGATAGTTATATAGATAAATTCATACATAGATTGATATATCGATAGTTAGACAGATTGATTCACAAATTGAAATATAGAAAGATAGTTTGATAGATAAATAGATAGACAAATAGATAAACAAATAGATAGATAAATAAAGACATAGATAGATATATAGATATATAGGTAGATAGATAAAAAGATAGATAGATAGATAGACAGATATATACATAGATAGATAGACAGTTGGATAAATTGATAGATAGATAGATAAATAGATAGATAAATAGATAGATAAATAGATAGATAAATAGATAGATTGATAGACATAATGATAGATTGATTTATATATAGTTTGATAGGTATTTTCATAGAAAGATTGAAGGACAGCCAAACATATAAATATACAAATAGATAAACAAATATATTAATAGATAGAAGGATTGATAGACATATTGATAAATAGATAGATTGATTGATTAATTGATAGAAAAGACACTCGGGTAGGTAGACAATTAGGCATGCAGGTAGACAAACAAATAGATAGACAAATAGATAGACAAGTTGACACATTAATAGAAATAGAGATGGATAGAAAGATAAATAGATAGATAGTTTGATAGATAGATTACCATAATGATTAATAGACTGTTAGATATATAATTAATAGATAGATAGATAGATAGATAAATCGATACATAGATAGACAGAAAGATAGATAGATTATAAGACTGATAAATATACAATATATAAAGATATAGAAAGATAGATCGATATATAGACATATAGATAGATAGAGAGATGAGAGAAAGATAGATAAATAGATACATAGATAGATATATAGATACATAGGCCGATAGATAGATAGATAGATAGACAGATTGAAAGATTGAAAGATAGATTGATAGATAGATTGTAGACATATTGATAGCAAATTAATAGATATATAGATAAACCAATTGATTGACTGATAGATAGATTGTAAAAAAGATTGATAGATAAATAGATAGATTAATTTGATAGAATGATAGATAGATATATAGATATATAGATAGATAGATAGAAATATAGATAGATAGATAGAAATATAGATAGATAGAAATATAGATAGTTAGATAGTCACGCACACACACACACAGATTGATAGATAGATTGATACAAAAATCAATAGATAGATTGGTAGAAAGATTGATAGATCGATTGATAGATAGATTCATAGAGAGATTCATAAATTGATAGATAGATTGATTGATAGACAAATTGAAAGACAAATAGATAGATGGATTTATAGACAAATATATAGATAAATAGATAGATAGATAGATAAATAAACATATACATAGATAGATAGATAGATAGATAGATAGATACATAGACAGATAGTTTGATAAATTATTAGAAAAATAGATAGAAAAATAGATAGATAGATGGACAGATAGATAGATGAATAAATAGATAGAAAGATAGATAAATATATACATAAATAAATGAACATATTGATTGATTGATTCAGAGAAAGATAGACAAATAAATAAATATATAGACAGATAGTTAGTGAGATATACACACCCACAAACATAGATAGATAGACAGAGAGATAGATAGAAAGATAGACTTATATATAGATAAAGAGATAAACTGATAGATCGTTAGATAGAAATATATACAGATGGATAGACAAATAGATAGACAGATACTCTGAAAGATAGATTGATAGTCATATTGATAGATAGATTGAAAGAGAAATAAATAGACATATAGATAGATAGTTTGATAGAAAGATAGATAGACAGATAGATAAACATATAAATAGATAAAAAGATATATAGATAGAATATTAGATAGATAGATAGATAGTCATATAGATAGACATAAAGTTAGATAGATAGATAAACTGATAGATTGAATCAAGGATGAGGAAAGTGAGAGGGAGGTAGAAAGGGCAGAGAAAGAGGGAGACATAAGCAAAGATACAAGGCTGGAAAAGTTTTTAGAATGGGAAAAAATTGTAGATATCAGAAAGTGGCTAGAGGAAACATCTAAGGAGGCTGAATGGGGAGTAAAGGGCCTGGAAGATAGAAGAGGAAAGAAAGCTAGAAGTAAGTGAATGGAGGGGGGAAGAGAGACAATAATAGTGGAGAAAATGGTAGAATATAACTAGGGAAGAGGATGATCTTTTATCGGAGGAAGAAACAGATGCAAAAGGCTGGCCCTTAATAAGCACAAGCATGCAAGAAACTAAGATTGAATCAAAACTAACACATGACGATTGAAAAATAAGAAAATAGAAAATAAGGAGTAATATCCCACAAGAGAGAGAGATGGCAACAGAGGCTATTAGAAAAATGAGCAAAATCCTGGAAAAAATACAATTATTAAGCACAATAAAACAAGCTCCACCAAGTTCAAACAAACCCCCAAGAAACACGAAAAAACATGTTAACATGAAATATGATTTGAAGTATAAGACTAGAGCACAAGCAAAATTCACTTGAAATATTTAATAGCTTATATTGGAACTTAAGAGGAGTGGCGAACTATCCTACTTTAAATAGACTAAGAAAATTAATAAAAATATTTAAAATTAAGATAGTTATTCTAGCTGAACCAATGGTAAATAAAGATCAGCTAGATAAATATAGGAATGTTCTTAGTCTTGAAAAGACCTTTTCAAATGTAAATGGTAAATTATGGATTTTGTGGAAAAGATCGATGGATATTGAAATTATAGAAGAAGCTGAGCATATTATAAGCTTTAAATTAGATAGCCTTCAAGACCCAATCATATCTGTGGTGTATCTAACCAATGCTAAGGAAGAAAGAAAAGCTCTATGGAAGGAGATGGAAAAAATAGCAGCATTAAATTCTCCATGGATTATTGGAGGAGACTTCAATGTAATTAGAAATGCTAATGAAAAAAGGGGAGGAAGACCTCCTGACCAAATGGCATTAGCTCATTTTAATGAGGCAATTTCAAGAGCAAATCTAATAGGAAGCAGACTTCCTAGGTTCTAACTTTACATGGTGTAACAACTAGAAGAAGAGGAAAGCGATCTGGTCCAGGCTGGATCGAGTTCTACTTAACACTAAAAGGGTGGACAAGATTGGCGGGATAAAGGTCAGGCATTAAGCAAATGGAATAAGAAGATTTTTGGAAAAATCAATAAAAATATTCAGGAAATGGAATAGGAAGTGGCTACCCTGGAAATGGAGTTTGATCAAAAAGATGAGAGCTCAAGTATCCAGCTGAGCAAGGCTAAAGCTAAATTAAGACTTAGAATGCATATGGAAGAAGTTTTTTGGGAGCAAAGAGCGAGAATCAAGTGGTTAAAAGATAGAGACAAAAATACAAAATTCTTTAATGTAAAGGCCAAAGTAAGAATACAAAAACAAAAAATAAAAGGGTTAAAAGCGTCTAATGGTAAATGGCTAGATAAAGAAGAGGATATAAAAAAATGAATTAGAAGAATATTTCAAAAATTATTATGCAAGCCATTTACTCCGAGAAAAAACACATTAATTAAAAATATTGAGAGAAAAGTCTCAGAGAATGATAATAAAATTTTAGAAGAATTCCCAATAGAAGAAGAAGTCAAAGATGCAGTTTTTAATGCAAATAAAGATTAGCGCTGCAGGTCCTGACGGATGGAACAATGAGTTTTTTCAGCACAGTTGGAACATCATTAAAAAAGAGCTAGTCACAGCCATTGTTTGGATTTTTGCAGGCGTAGAAATTACAAAGGCATGGACTAATTCTTATATTGGTTTGGTCCCTAATAAATCTAACCCGCAGACAGGAGAAGACTACAGGCCAATTAGTTTATGTAATATAATCTACAAGATATTATCTAAGGTGATTCAGAGTAGACTCAGTAAGATCCTCCCATCTATTATATCGATAGAACAAACAGATTTTGTTAAAGACAGATTGATGATGGAAAACATCAATCTAGCCTTAGAATCGATTAGAGAGATTGGAGCTAAGTAGAGAGGACGTAATATAATATTGAAACTAGATCTTTCTAAAGCATTTGATAGGGTGGAATGTGAAATATTATGTTATTTAATGAGAAAAATGGGTTTATCGGAATTTTGGATAGATTTAATACATAGATGTATATCAGGCGTATAGGTTAGAATACTTATAAATGGGCAAGCAAGTAAAGAATTTAAAACCTCAAGAGGACTTAGACAAGGGGACCCTCTTTCTCCCTCCCTTTTCAATATCTATCTAGAACTCTTTATTGTAAATTTGAAAAAGGAAATTAGTGAGGGGAAAATTGTTAGATATAAGCAACCAAGAAACACACCGATGGTGTACTGCTTGGCGTATGCAGACGATATTATAATTTTCTCAAACGCTAGTAATCGATCCATAAGGCATATGATGAAATTACTAAATACAATGGAAGAAGAAACTGGACAGATGCTGAATAAGAATAAATGTCAATTTATGATAGCAGAAAAATATCCTGAAAATATAGCTCAAAAGATAAAAAATATCACCGGATTCATGCATAAAAAGGGTGCGCTAATGTATCTTTGATGCCCGATCTATGAGGGAAGGCTAAAGGGGGAATACCTAGTATTCCTAGTGGAAAAATTAAGGCGAAAGATTGTAGGCTGGAAAGAAAATTTGCTATGTATGCCAGGAAGAGTTACTCTAATCTCACATGTATTGCAGGGGTCACTGACACATACTCTAATGTCTTTACAGTCACCGAAAACAATCATAAGAAAACTACAAAGAGAAATGTCAAACTTCCTATGGGGAAAAAATGGAAGCAAAAATAAGCTGCATTGGAAAAAATGGGAAGATCTATGCTTTCCGTTAAAGGAAGCTAGCTTGGGCTTCACAAATCTTAATGATATAGCAAAAGCTTGGGCCTGCAAGTACTGGTGGAGAGTTAAGAATAATAAAAACAATAGTCTCTGGGTGGCATATATAAAAGCTAGATACAGACTAGGTAGTAATGCCTTTAATAATACAAAAAGAGCGTCAACAAGTTGGAAATTAATTTACAAGCAGCGAAATATGGTGGAAAATAATTCCATATTAACTAAAAGTGGATGGAAATGGTCCTTAGATGCACAAAAAAAATTTACTTTAAAAAGTGTAAAAGAGCTGGTGAGAACTAAAAAAATTCCACAATTGATTTTTGAAGAAGCATGGAAAAAGGAACTTCCACAAAAAATAAACATTTTTATGTGGAAACTTCTCTCAAAAGCCATTCCGATTGATGAGCACATTCAAAAGAAATGTATAAGATTAGCATCTAGATGCGAATGTTGCAACCAAGAAATAGAAAGTATGGATCATCTGTTTTCAACAGGGAAGATAGCTAAAAACATATGGAATAAACTAGAAATAGAAGTTGAGTTAGAAAAAGGCTCGGATGTATTGATAGAAAGAATAAAAAAATGGAAGGAAAGTAAAACAAAGAACAAGATCATTAAATGGTTAAGGATATACATCCCTCACATTGTTGTATGGTGTCTCTGGAAAGAAAGAAATAAAAGCATATTTGATGACATTCCATTGAATGTAGTAAATATTCTAGAGGAAATTAAAAAAGAATGTACATTTATCTCAGCCTGTAGCCCTATTAAGATAGGAAGGGTAGGAATAGATGAAAACAGGAGAGAAGCTTGGGGTCTAATTACAAGGACAAAGAAAAGACCAGAAATTAAAATTATCAGATGGAAAAAGTCCCAACGAAATGGCCTAGTATTAAATATGGATGGGAGCTTTAAAAAAGATATGGGAGCTACATGTGGAGGGGAAGTCATAAGAAACAAGGAAGGCAAAGTGATAAGAGCATTCACAATGAATGGTTTAGCCTCTTTCGCCTTGGATGCAGAGGTTATGGCTTTGCATAAAGGTTTACAAATATGTAAAGATAATAATTTTCAGAATATTCAAGTGCAGGTTGATACGAGTTTATTAGTGGATTTGGTAATAGGAAAAATAGAACTATGGAAACTTGAAAAAGATATTGATAAAATTAATACACTACTAATAGAACTTAAAGGGGAAATTATACATATATTCAGAGAAGCGAATGCTTTGGCAGATAAATTAGCAGAAGAGGGTATAAAGAGAGGTTTTCAAGAATTTTAAGGGAAAGATATCCCTGAAAAATATAAAGGTTTAATAAGTTTAGATAAAATAGGTTTCCCATATATTAGAAATCAAAAAAAACAAAAATTAAAACTTAGATCTAAAGGATAAAGAGGGGAAGAGAAGAACTTATTTTTAAAATTTGATATTTATTAAAAAAAGCTTACTTGAATGTTTTGCAGATATAAACTCTATTACAGGGGGAGGTCATGAAACAAATGAAGATCCACCCCGGTCCTGTGGGGAAGGCAATAAAAGATAGACCAAAAAAAACATGTAAAGATTTGAATATTGGATATTTGTTTAGCCTGGTTGTGTTTTTTGGTTTTGTTTTCAGACATAGGTTAAAGGCTTAAGGAGTAGTGAAGAAAGTAAAGGTAGACACTCTAATACTAATTGCATAGAATTGTAGTATATTTGTTAATAATTTTGCAGGGAATTACATGAAGAAATTTGGCTTAAAAAGGGAAAAGTTGACTTGAAGAGAGGATGAAGTTGAGTCTGTTGATTAGGTTGCTGTTGCTATCCAGCTGCTGTAAGGGAGTTAGTTGGTATAAGGGTCTGTAAGGGTTTGTAAGGGTGTAAGGTAGACACTCTTGCAGACACATATAAGGGTCTGTAAAGGTGTGTTGATGTAAGTTGGTGGGTCTGATGTAAGTTGGTGTAAGGTAGACACTATTACACAAAAGTGTCTGTAGACACTTCTGTGTAAGGTAGACACTCTTACAAAACTATTGGAACTTCTGTAAGGGTTTTCCAGCTGCTGTTCTGGAAAAATGTCTGTTATATGTATATGTAATTACATGTACATGTAGATAGATATCAACTTGAAAAAGCTGTGTAAGTACTAGAAAACTGATCTCTGCCATGCAAGTACTAGAAAACTGATCTCTGCTGTGCAAGTACTAGAACTTCTACAATCTCCAAAACTGCTATTCTAGAAAACTCAGCTGGTGTTTTCCAATCTACTTACATGTACATGTAGGTAGTATGTGCTGGAAAAAGTTGCTAAAAGCTGTTTTCCAGCTGGTTTTGGTCTATTTACATGTATATGTAGACAGATATCAACTTGAAATAGCTGACAGACCTCATCTTTGTAAAACTAACAGATATGAGCTTGGAAAAATCTGATATCTGTTATGAGTATTCGGAGTATATGTTATACAGAAGTGTCAGCAAGATTAATAAGAGTTATAAGTCTTTGTAAATAAGTGTTAAGCAGTATAAGTGTCTGTAAAAGCTGGTGTGTAAAAGTGTCAATTATAAGTGTATGCAATAAATATCGAGGAGGATAGCATGCTGGCAGAACTTCCAAAAAAAAGGCTGCAGGGGTCACAAAACTACTGGGAAGAAATCTGAACAGAACAAGCATATGCAAGCACAAAAAGCTCAAAGAATCAAATGGACTATATGATTAGTAGAGCTAAATAAATAGGAATGGCAGCTAGCAAACTGGAAACAAAAAGCATAAATATTTAATGGCAGAAGTATAATGGAAATAGAAATTTCAGCACTAAGAAACTTCATAAAGAGAAAGAAAAGTGCACTTTCATGGCACTTGATAGTTTTAATGTTACTTTAAATATTGTATGTTAAAGTTTATGAATGGATGTAAATGGGAAATGGGTAGAAATTAGCTTGTAAACAATGGTATTCCCCCTCCAAAAGAGAGGGTAATATAATTAATAAAACAAACTTTATAAAAATAAACTGATAGATTGACATATTGATTGTCAAAAATATAGACAAAAAGATAGGTAGATAGATATATAGATACATAGATAGACAAATAGATATGCAGATAGATAAATAGATAGATAGACATATATTTGATAGATATATATATAGATAAATAAATAGATAGACAAATAGATATATAGATAGATTGACAAATAATTAAACAAATAGATAGACAGATAGATTGACAAATAATTAAACAAATAGATAGGAAAATAGATAGACAGATAGATAGACAGATAGATAGACATATATTTGATAGATATATATATATATAGATACATAATAGACAATAGATAGACAGATAGATTGACAAATAATTAAATAAATAGATAGGCAGATAGATAAATGGAGAAATACATATAAAGATAGACATATATAAAGATAGATAGATATCCAAATAGATTAGACAGATAGATTGACATATAGATTGATAGACAGATAGAAAAATAGATAGATAGATAGACTGATATATAGATAGTTAGAAAGTTAATTATATAGATAGATAGATATACTAATAGATAGACATTTAGAAAGTTAAATATATAGATAGAGAGATAGACAGATAGATAGATAAATAGATATACAAATAGATAGATAGATACATAGATAGATAGATATATAGATAGATTGATTGATAGAAATTTAGATAGACAAATATATAGATATAAAGATATATAGATAGAGAGATAGTTAGATAGAAAGATTGATTGATTGATAGACAGATAGACAGATAGATAGATAGATAGATAGATAAATAAACAAGTAAACAGATAGAAAGGCATATAGATAGATAGACAGACAGATAGATATATATATATATATAGGAAGGTAGATAGATAAACAGATTGATTGATTGATAGACAAATTTATATACAATTAATAATAGAAGATTGATAGATAGATTAAAAGTTAGATTGATAGAGAGATTAAAAGTAAGATAGATAGACATATTGATATAAATATTTATAGAAAGGTAGAGAGATAGATATATAGATAATAGATAGATAAATAGACAAATTATTAGATAGATAAACAAATTGATAGGCATATGGATAGATAGGTAGATAGATAAATAGATAGATACACACACACACATAAATAAAGAAATAGATCGGAAAATAGATAGATATATAGATAGATAGACCGATAGATAGATTAATTGATAGATAAGCTATTATATATATTGTAAATAGACATATAGATAGAAAAATATATATACATATAGATAGATAGATAGATAGACACATAAATAGATAGATAGATAGACCAAAAGATTGATAGATATATATAGACAGATAGAGAGATAGATAGATAGATAGATAGATAGACAGATAAATAAATCCGCAAAATGATAGACAGATATAGAAAAATTTATAGATAGAAAAATAGAAAAATGGATAGATATACTTATAGTTAGATGGATAGAGAGTTGGATAGATAGATAGAAAGATATATGGATAGATATATAGTGAAATAGATAGATAGATAGATAGGCAGATAGATAGTCAAATAGATAGACAAATAGATAGAGAAATATATATTCATATAGATAGATAGATTGATAATTAGATTGATTGATTGATTGATAAAAAAATAGAAATATAGATAGACATATAGGTAGATAGATAGATAGACAAATAGATAGATATATCAATAGATAGATAGAAAGATAGTTAGACTGATAAATATACAAATAAATAGACATATTTTAGTTAGACATATAGATATACACATTGATAACTACAAAAAAATATTTATTTAGCTAAGGAAATTTAACTAGGCATAAATTTCCTAGAAAATTTGCTAGGGATTAGCTAAGGTATAACAATGGATTTTTGATTTTACAATAAATTAAAATTGTGTGATGGATTAGTGATGGATTAGTGATGGAAATGTTCAAATGAAAATCTTCCATCACTAAAATTATTGTAGATATTCGCTCAAAGGAAAGATGGAAAATTAGCGACAAAATTAGAGATGGAATATCCCTAGCTAATTAGAACGAGACAAAACCCATCGCTAAATAATTATCTAAATTTAATTTTTTATGATTTTATATATAATTGAAAGCGATTATTCCTTAATATTTATTTTCTCAAAATATATGCATTTAGTTATGGATTTTTTCCTATCTATTTGGGTTAGTGATAATTTCCATCACTAATCTTTAATGATTTAATTTTTTTTAAGCATTATTTATTTTAATATTTATCTAATTTTTTATATTAAAGGTATGTCATTGTCTATAGATGAGCGATCCTTGAAAGACACAATCTCTTTATATAATAATAAAAATATATATTATAGATTAAAAATTTAAAATATATAAATACGACTAAAAATTTATATTAAAATAGACTAAAATAACTATTTTTTTGTTATAAATTAATTATAAATTATACAAAATTTTTTCCTGTAATTTTTAAATATCATATTTAAATATTAGTATTAAAAAACATTATATAAATTATTATATAATTATAATAATTTTTTAAATCTTTTAATTAATAAATAAACATAAATAAAAATAACTACTTATAAAAAGTTAAAATAAACAATTATTTGATTAAATATAAAAATTTACAAAAATATATGAATTAATGAATAAACAAGTAAATATTTATATTATTAAAGTAAAAAAAATAATTTTATGATTATTAGAATCTTTTAAAAATATAATGACTAAAAGATTTGAAATTTTTGAATTATAAAAAAAATTCAAATTTTTCATAAAATTAAAAAAAAAATAAGTTGATATTTAAAGATTAATACATAACTATTTTAATTACATCAAAAAAATTTTGATGATTTAAAAAATAAATATCTCAGTATGGTTATTAAATGAACACTTAAATTATTCAAATTTATAATGACTAAAAGATTCAAATTTTATGCATTTATAATTATTCCTATTATATTAAAAAAATAAAATGAAAATCTTTTAAATTTATAACCATAATATATATATATATATGAAATACTTTATTATTATATATTATTATTTTATTTATTAATGAAATAATATTATTTATGGTTAAATAAAAATCTATTTCATTTTTTTTATTTAAATTATTTATTTTTTATAATTTTAGTTTACTTTTATATTTTTATATCTTTATTTTCTATTCATTTACATCTAATTTTGTATTTATAGTTTCCTTGTCAAAAAATGCTAAGACATTAAGCTCTTATCATTTTTTCTATTTTTCAACGACGATGAGAAGAGAAGCGAAACAGGACTAAGGGAGCAACCTACAAAATTTATCTCTTATTGTTACGAGGTACTATTATCATATCTCTTCTCCTTTGGAATGCTATATACATATCTCTATCTCTATCAATTTAATTACCATTGGTGGAGTTTGGTTGTTATAGAATATTCATGTTTGATTTTTATCCCCCAATTTTCTTTCTTTTTTCTTCTATTTTAATTTCACTTATATGATTTTTACTCTACACTAGTAATGAAATAATAAATGGTCAGTCTAAACTCTGTTCTCTTTCTATTTAAATTTTTAGGGTTTTATCTATTTCGAATACAAATTGTTTGCATATTGTTTTCTGCTTCTGTAACTTAAAAAAAGTATGCTTAATATTTTTACTTTTGTAACTTAAGAAAAAACAAACTTAATGTTTATCATTTCTATTTTTGTTGTCTCCAAAGATATTATAAAAAAATAATATTATATATAAACTTTTATACTTTTATATAATCGTATGACATTATATATAAATGTCTATACATTAATATATATAAACGTATTACATTATATATAAACACTGATATGTTTATATAAACTTATAATGGTATATATAAATATTTATACATATGTATTAATGTTTATAAATATCTATACAACATTTACATAAAACTATCCATTTATATAATTTCATATATAACAATTATATAACATATATAATGTTTATACATTTTTGTAAATATTTATTAACATATTAATATTTATATAAATATATAATATTTATAATGTTTAGATAAATGTGATATATATATATTATATAAAATTTATAAAAGTGTTTCATATATATAATTATATATAAATAACATTTATAAAAATATTTAAGAACAAATATTATATTAAAACACTTGTATAATTATATAATCTTATGCCATTAGATATAAAAGTATTTATATCTATATTTATTATTATGTAAACTAATTTTATAACTATATTTATTACTAGACAAAACTATTTTTTTAACTATATAATATTTTATAACTATATGTATAATTCTGTATAACTATATTTCTAACAAAATATACTATATGTATAATAATATATAACTATATATAAATGTATTTTACTAAATGTATAACTATAAAAATGTTATATATAATTATATCTTTAACAACATATACATATATATCTATATGTGAATAACTATATATAATTATTGTAAAACTATGTAACACTCTATATAATTAAATATAACTATATTTGTAACTATGTATACATATATGTATTCATATAATTAAATCTATATATTTGTTTATAATGTTGTATACATGTATATTTTTGTCTGTTTTTCTGTCTATCTATCTATTTGTCTGTGCCTCTATTTGTCTATCTATGTTCTATATATCTACCTTTAAATCTATATAACTTTTTATTTTTCTTTTGATCTATCTAAAAATCTATCTATCAATCTATATATCTATCTATCTTTCAACCAGTCTATAAATCAATCAATCAATCTATCTATTATATATTTATCTGTCTATCTATTTATTTCTCAATCAATCATATTCTAAATATGTTTATCTATTTGTATATCTATCTGTTTATTTATCTATATATCTATTTGTCTCACTATCAATCAATCTATTTTTCTATCTATCTGTCTATCTATATGAATATCTATCTAGATATCATTCTGCATATCTATCATTATTTCTACATGTATATCTATCTGCATATCTATCTACTAATTTATCTATCAAATAATCTATCTATTTAACTATCTATTTGTTTATCTAACTATTTAATAATCTCTCTATTTATTTGTCTATCTATCTATTTATCAATTTTTCTATCGATTTGTCTAATAATCAGTCAATCAATCAATCTATCTATCTAAATATGTGTTTTTCTATTTATCTATAAATCATTCTATCTATCTATCTATCTATATAACTATATATCTATCTGTTTATCATTCAGTATGTCTATATGTAATTTTATGTATCAATCTGTGTGTCTATCTATCTATATGTCTTTTTGGTTGTGTGTCTATTTATCTACATGTCTATATATCTCTCTATCTATCTTTCTATATTTCTATATATTTAACTAATTATCTATCTTATTTATCTATCTATCTCTCTAACAATCTATATATCAATCTATCTATCAATCTATCCATCAATCAATCAATCATTCATTCATTCTTTCTTTATGTCTATCTGTCTATCTGTCAATTTGTCTATTTATCAATTTGTTTGTCAAATTAGCTATTTGAATTTTTTTGTCTATTTGTCTATCTATCTATCTATCTATGTGTCTATTTATTTTTCTATATATCTTTCTATCTATATGTCTATCTATATGTCTATCTATCTATTTATCAATCTATCTTTCTATTTTTCTGTATTTTTGTCTATCTATTTGTCTAACTTTCTATCTATATATCTTTCTATCTATATATCTTTTTATCTATCTAGCTACCAACCTGACTTTCTATCTATTTCTCTATCTACACATTTGTATATTTGGCAATCTATCTATATGTCATGTGTGTCTATCTATCTATCTATCTATCTGTTTGTCTGTTTATCTATGTATTTATCTATCTATCTATTTGTCTGTATATGCGTCTCAATATATGTTTGTCTATGTGTCTGTCTATCTATCTATCTATCTATCTATGAGTCTATCTAACTAACTATCTATCTATCTGTCTGTCTGTCTGTATATCTATATATCTATATATCTTTATGTCTATCATTCAATCTATCTATCTTTATACCTATATGTAAATCTATTTATCTATCTATATGATAATATGTCTATCTATTTGTGTATCTTGATATCTAACTAACTAATTAACTAACTAACTATCTATATATCTATCTATATCTTTTCTCTCTATCTATTAATCTATCGATGTTTATATCAATATGTCTATCTATATATCAATCTATCTATCTGTATATATATTTGTTTATCTATCTATCTGTCTATCTGTCTATCTATTTATCTATATATCTATCTGTATATCTATCTATCTATCTATCTTTTTATCTATCTGTATATCTATCTATCTATCTATCTTTTTATCTATATGTATATCTATCTATCTAACTATGTCTGTCTATCTATCTATCTCTTTATCTATCTATCTATTTATCTACATGACTATCTATCTATCTATCTATCTAATTTCTATATCTATCTATTTGTCTACTCATCTGTCTCTCTATTTATCTATCTTTCATTATATCAATCTGTATATCTATATATCTATCTACCTATCTATCCATATGATAAATAATCTATCTATCTATTTATTTGCTTATCTATCTTTCTATCAATCTAACTATCTATTTGATTATCTATTATTTTATAATCTATCTATCAAACTCACTTTTAATCAATCAATAAATCTTTATATCTATCTCTCTATAAATCTATCTAATAATTTTTCAATCTATCTGTCTATGTATCTTTCTATCAATATACCAATTTATCTATCTATATATTTTCAATATGTGTATCAATCATTCTATCAATCTATATTAAATCTATCTATCTATATATTTATCTATCTATCGATCTAACTATTCATCCATCTATCTGTCTGTATGTCTATCTAATTATATGTCAATCTATCTGTCAATTTATTTATATTTCTATCTAACAATCTATTTGTCTAACTATCTATCAATTTGTCTATCAATATGCCTATCAATCTATCTATAAATCTATCTATCAATTTGTATATCAATCTGTATATCTATATATCTAATTATATGTCTATCTGTCTATCTATTTATCTGTTTATATATTTATCTATATTTCATTCTATCTATTTGTTTATCTACTTAGTATTTATCTATTTTTCTATCTATATATCAATCAATATATCTAACTACCTATCTATACTTATATCTATCTATCTGTATATCTATTTATCTATCAATATGTCTATCTATCAGACTTTATAATTATCTATTTGTCTATCTATATATCAATCTATCTATCTTACTACCTATCTATACTTATATCTATCTATCTGTGTATTTATTTATCTATCAATATGTCTATCTATCAGACTTTATAATTATCTATTTGTCTATCTATATATCAATCTATTTGTCTAATAATTTATCGAGCTATCAGACTCTTTACGTGTCTATTTATCTATCAAACTATATGTCAATCTATTTATCTATCAATCTGTCTATCTATCTATATATCAATATGTCTATCAATCCGTCTAACTATCTATCTATCAAACTTTTTATTAATCTGTTTATCAATTCTTCTATCAATCTATCTATCAATCTATTTATCAAAATGTCGATCTATTTGTCTAACAATCTATCTATCAATTTGTCTATCAATCTATCTATTATTCTATCTATGTATCTATGTATCTATCTTTCTATCTATCTATCATTTACTTTATTTATCTATCTATCTATTTATTTGTCAATCAATCTATCTATCCATTTAACTATTTGTCTATCTATCTATCTATATTTTTATTTATCAATTTGTCTATCTTTCTGTCTATCTATTTGTCTAACTATCTATCTATCTATCTGTTTATCAATATATTTATCAATCTTTCTATCAAGCTGTTTATCTATTTTTATATCAATCTTTCTATTAATCTATCTATCAAATTGTCTATATATTTGTGTATCTATCTATTTATTTGTTTGTTTGTCTATTTGTCTGTGTATTTGCATGTCTGTATGTTTATCTGTCTATCTACCTACCTTCCTGAATATATTTCTACCAAAATGTCTTTTTATCTTTCTAAATTTCTATCTATCCATTTGTCAATGTATCTTTGTATATATCTATCTATCTATTTTTCTAACTATCTAACTATCTATTTGACTGACCATCTATTTTTTTGTATGTCTATATGTCTATATATCTATATGTTTATCTATTTTTCTATCTAACTATCTATCTATCAATCTAAATGTCTATCTATCTATCTATCTTTATGTCTGTCTATCTGTCTATCAGTCTTTCTACCTATGTATCTGTCTATCTTTTAACTATCTATCTATTTTTTTGTTCGTCTTGTATGTGTCTGTCTTTCTTTTAGTCAATATGTTTTATCTTTCTATCTGTATGTCTGTCTGTCTGTCTATCAATTTATCTATCTGTCTATATATATACTTATCTCTTTATATATAATATATCTGTCTATCTATTTCTCTATCCATTTGTCTATATATCTATCTATCTATCTATCTATCTATATGTTTATCTAGATATCTATATATCTATCTCTCTTTTTGTCTATCAATATCTCTAACTATCTATTTATCTATCTTTCGATCTATCTATCTTTCTATTTATTTATCTATTTTTTATCTATCTATCTATCTATATATTAAACTATTAATCAATCTATCTATTAATCTTTCTATCAATTTGTCAATAAATTTGTCTATCAGCATATCAATCTATTTGTTTATCTTTTTATCTATCTATCTATCTATGTATCAATCTCTCTATCTATCAGTCTATCAATCTATCAAAGTTTCTCTCTATCAATCTATCTTTAAATTTATCAATCATTCTATATATAAAACTGTCTATCAATCTTTCTAACAAAATGTCTATCTGTCTATCTATAAATAGATCTATCAACCTATCTATCAATATGTTATCAAACTATCTATAAATCTATCTATCAATCTCTCTTTTAATCTATCTATATATCTATCTGTCTGACAATTTCCTATAAATCTATCTATCAATGTGTCTCTTTATATGTCTATCTATCTATATATCTAGATATCTATCAATCTATTTGTCTATCGACCTATTTATCTATTATTCTATCTATCTATCTATTTATCTATCTATTTGTCTGTCTAAATATGTATCTATATATAAATCTATCTATCTATCTATATATCAATTTTTGATCTATATATATCTCAATATGTCTATAAATTTGTCTAACAATTTGCCTATCAATCTATCTATCAATATATCTATTAATCTATCAATATATATATATATCTTTCGTTCTATCAATCTATCTATAAATCTATCATTCAACTTGTCTATCTTTTTATCTATCTATCTATCTATCATGTGTTTATATGTCTATTATCTATCTATCCATCTCTCTGTCTATTTATCTAACTATCTATCTCTCTATCTCACTATCAATCTATAAATCTATCAATCTATCATTCTTTAATTCTATCTATCTATCTGTTTATAAATATATATATCAATTTCTCTATTAATCTGCCTATCAATCTGTATATCTATCTGTATATCTATCTGTCTATCTTTTGGGATATCAATATATCAATCTACCTATCTATTTATTTGTCTATTTATCTATTATCTATCTATCTATATATCTATCTGTATGACTATTTATCTATCTATTTTATCTATCTATCTTTTTATCTCTCTATCCATCTATATATCTAGCTATCTATCTATTTATCTATTTTTCTATCTATCTATCTATTTATATGTTTTTCTATCTACTTATATATCTGCCTATCTACATATCTATATAATTATTTATGTATCTGTCTATCTATGTATCTATTTATCTACCAATATATCAGTCTATCTTTCTGTCTATCTATTTATCTATCTATATGTCTATATATCTATCTATATATTTATCAGTCTCTCAATCAATTTATATATTAATCTATATATAAATCTACCAATATATACATGTATCTATCAGTTTATCAATCTATCTATCTATAAATCTATCTATCTATAAATCTATCTATCTATTTATTTATATTTCTATCCATTTATATGTCTCACTCTATATGTTTGTCTATCTTTAGTCTTTCTATCTGGCTAACTATCTATTTGTTTATGTGTTTGTATTCTATCTATCTATCTATCTATCTATATGTCTGTCTGTCTATTAATATATCAAGATATAAATCTATTTATCTGTCTAACTATCTATTTATCAATCAATCATTCATTCTATCTTTCTATTTATCAATTTGTGTATCATTCTTTCTATATGTATGCCTATCTTTCTATCTATATGTTTGTTTTTCTAGCTTTCTATTATATTTTTGTCTATTTTTCTATCTGTCAATCAATCTATCAATTAATCTATCTATTTGTCTGTATATCTATTTATCTGTGTATTTATTTGTCTGTATATCTATTTATCTGTGTATCTATTTATCTATCTAAGTTCTTTGTATCTATCTTTAAATCTATATATCTTTCTTTTTTTCTTTTGATCTATCTAAAAATCTATCTATCAAATTATATATCTATCTATCTACCAACCAGTCTATAAATCAATCAATCTATCTATATATATATTTCTCAATCAATCTATATCTAAAAATGTCTATCTATTTGTTAATCTTCCTGTTTATTTATCTATATATCTATTTGTATTTTTATCAATCTATTTATTTTTCTAGCTATATATCTATTTATATGATTATCTATTTGGATATCATTCTGCATATCTATCTGTCTTTCTACATGTATATCTATCTGCATATCTATCTACTAATTTATCTGTCAATTAATCTATCTATATATCTGTCTATCTGTTTATCAATATATCTATTTAATAATCTCTATATATATTGTCTATCCTATCTGTTATTGTTTTTCTATCAATTTGTCAATCAATCTATCTAAATATGTGTTTTTCTTTCTATCTATAAATCATTATATCTATCTATCTATCTATATATCTATCTGTTTATCTTTCAGTCTGTCTATATGTCTTTCTATGTATCAATTGGTGTGTCTACCTATATATCTTTTTGGTTGTGTGTCTATTTATCTACATGTCTGTATGTCTCTCTATCTATCTTTCTATCTACCTATAGTGTTATCTAATTATATATCTTTATATCTATCTATATGCATATCTATGTGACTATCTTTCTCTCTATCTATATGAGAATATATCTGTCTATCTTTATATCTATCTATTTATCTATCTAACAATCAATCTATCAATCTATCTATCAAATATGTCTATCTATCAATCAATCAATCTATCTTTCTTTATTTCATTTTGTCTATCTGTCTGTCAATTT
>JAREIK010000437.1:0-26462 GCA_029783825.1 Sapria himalayana
GATTAGCAAGGGTAAATCCCTATCTAAATTAGCAAGGAAAAATTCTATGGCTAAATTAGTAAAAAAAAACCTAGCAATTTTCATTCCTAAACTATTTTCACTATTTTATTTTTATTTCAAAAAATTTAATTTAATTATTTTATGTTTTTATATTAATTTGAATAAAAACAAAAAACTATAAATGATAATTTATAATTAACATAAATTAAAATCAGTTCATATTTATTCTGATACAATAATTTACATTGATAAAACAAAAACATAACACAATTTTATAATATATTATTCAACAATGTTTCTAACGATAATGTATAATATATAATCTCTTTGTGAAATTGATATTGCTTTCTTTCTCCCAAACCCTCCGATCACCATCTTTCTACTGTGACAAAGCTGTATCAGTCACTACATATCATGTCTAGTGAAAAATCCCTACACTTCTACAATCTTTATATGAGGAACATTGCGGTACATTATCTGTACGAAATTTAAACCAATCAATCAAATCAAAATAAATAAATTAAAAAAGTTTGGTTTAGATAAATATATAATATTGTAGTAATATGTACATATATACTATAGTGTATATATACATATATACTATAGTGTATATATACATATATACTAGCATTTCACAAGTTAAATATATTACTGCAGTATATGTACATATATACTACAGTATTATAAGTACATTTAAATTGAGTAAATATGTACAAATATACTTAGTATATATTTTCATATATACTCAGTACTTATATACTCAATATTTTATGTACATATATACTCAGTATATATGTACATATAAAACTACAAAATTATCTGTACTTATATACTGAGTATATTTGTACATATACTACAATATATATGAAGTATACTGAGTATATATGTACATATATACTACAATATTAATTGTACATATACACTCAGTATATATGTACAAATATACTCAGTATATACATACATATATACTCAGTATATACCTACATATATACATAGTATATACATACTATATATTTAGTATATACATACATATGTACTGTAGTAAATATGTACTTATATACTAGAGTATTATATGACATATATAATCACATAGCCTCAAATGACACAACACTACACCAAATTAGTATTATCTCATTTTTACTTCACAAAGATGACACAAAACATCACAATCAACATAAATAAGTAATGCAAAGATTATTTAAATTTAGAAAAATATCTTTGAAAACTATTAGAGGAAAACATGGAAGACAAGCCACGAGTTAGGCTTTGCGTATCAAAGTTCACATCTTTCCTCCCTAAAACTAGAACTCTCTTCCGATACCAAGGCCTATAAGGGTGTTGCTCTACCCCACCATGACCAAGCTGCCATGCTAACAAACGAACTGGCAGATGAAATAGAGACTCATCGTCAGTAGTAGTAACCATCAACAAATCAATAAGTAACTTTAACATAGAAAAATGGAGTACTACACAATGCTCATGTGCAACACAGGATGATGAAAATATGTTTTGCATAATAATTTTGAATAACAACAATCTATGCAACCCTTGTTTTAGATAGTTAAATCAAAAACATAACAAAATTTTATTACATATTTTTTATTAAAGTATCTATTGACAGTGCATAAAGTATAATCTATTTGTGAAATTGACGTTGCCTTCTCTCCCTCAGCTTCTATGATCACCATCTTTCTACCATGACAAAGATGTCCTAGTCTTGAGGCATCATGTCTAGTAAAAAATCCCTTTTTTTCTTCAAGCTTTGTATGGGGAACATTGTGGTAACATTTCTGTTTGAAAATTAAACCAGTCAATCAAATCAAAATTAATAAATAAAAAAAGTTCTATTTTGCTAAATACATAATACTACAGTATATATGTACATATATACTCCCATAGATATATATACCTCTATATTTGATTAATACAAAGGATAGAACATATTAATTGTAAAAACAGAACTCAATAGATATTTAGATAGATACGTAATGAGATAGACATATAAACTTAACTATACACATAGAGGTTGACTCATCTGGATATCTTTATATATATAGGCAAAAGATAGATATAAACATTATCAATAGATAGATATAGAATATCTATACTTTTTATCCTTGCCATCAACTAGTGAGATATGAAGTGTTTATGCACACATATATATAATAGTTGACATGACGATACATATGAATAAGTGTGTGGGTGTATGTGTTTGAGTGTGTTTTTCTGGGTGTTTATTTGAGTCATTAATGGGTATCATAAGTGACAGATATATTGCACTAGAAAAATCTGAGTAAAAAAAGGAAAAAAAATAATCATTTTACCCGTTGAGATTGAGGCTAAGATTAAGGCTTCCAACTGGAACAGTGACTGCATAAAGTTCACAAACAGTCTCCAGAGAGGAAAAGCCTACTTTACACTTGATGTAAGTTTGGAATATGGCGATTCCCATGAGCCATGCTCTTCGAACCTCTCTACCTATTCCGTAGATCAGACTTTGCATCTCTGTGATAATTTACTTTGTATTGTTGTTACATGCATGCCAACCATAATTTTTCCATATATCAAAGACCCAATTAAGTTCACCCACATATAAAACAACTCCTCTAGTCGAATAAGCAACTACAATGCACTTAAGCTTTATAAATTTCTTGTCAATATCTACTTTTGAATGTTCCTTAAAGAAAACAGAGGAAATGTTACTAATCTAATAATTTCCATTTTCTCCCTCACTCCTCTTACTACGCTCTCTATGCTTGCCACACACTCTCTAGTAATCATGATGTTTCTTTTCTTCCTCACCATTACCTGTAAAACCCTCATCACATCTTCTTTCTTTGTTAGTGATTCTAATGGCAAGCTTAAGTCCTTCCCCAATGGGTTCAAATTGACTGAATGAAAGAAATGGAGGAGGAGAGTTGGCTATGGTGAAAGGTTTTATGGCTTCTTTTAAACTAGCATTATATTTTCGAATTTTTATTTAAAATGTTTTATTTCCGTACAAAACTCATTAGAAAGTGACAAACAAAAGAAAAATAGAAGTGTAAATGACAACAAACTATGTGGTATTGAAATTTTGCATGCCTATAGGTTCATATAGGAATCCATCGAAGCAAGGAAACCTGAAAGAAACCAAAGAAAAAAAATGAGAAAAAAAATGAGAAAAAAATGCAATGCACAGGAAAAGAACACAAGGTAGGTCACCTTTGTTACTTTGTATTCCATTCTCTACTAGAGTTTTACAATGACTGTCTTCCCAGCCAAGTTGTTAAGAAAAGGCATTGAAAATTAACCCATCATAAATCTTCATTCAAACTTTTGATATTTTACTTTGTGTGTGTGTGTAATACTTTATATTTTTAAATAAATTCTTTATAATTTGATTATTATATATTTCCTAATAAATACATCTCCATTATGAATTGTGATCATCCATGAAACATTAATATACAAAAAAATAATAAAAATAATAAAAATTAAAATTAAAATAAAAATAAAAATAATAAAAATAAAATAAAAATAAAAATAAAATAAAAATAAAATAAAAATAAAATAAAAATAAAATAAAAATAAAATAAAAAAAATAAAAATAAAAAATAAAAAAATAAAAAATAAAAAATAATAAAAATAATAAAAAAGAATATACAAAAATGAATGTTCATCTGATATTTTAACTTAATAAAGATAAAATTTACCCCAATTTCAAGCATCATACACAATATATACCCTAAGGTTTATATCATGAAGTATGAGATATATTATGAGGTAATGCACTGGTATGATAATAAGTACTCTCGCCTAGGAATAAAAAATTTTATTATTTTTACTCCTTTGTGAATTATCAGACATAACAATATAACATATATGATTTTCAGAAATAAAATTATCAAGATATTAAACTCACAAATCCTGGACCTATGCAAGAGTCATGTGTACTAGGCGGTACCTCTATGCCTTATTTTTATTACTTTTTTTATACAATAATCACTCCTGATTTTAAAAAAAATGCTCTTTTTTTTATTATTTTTCTTGCATATATACATTTGTGTGTGTGTGTGTGTGTTATTTATTTATTTTTTTATTTATTTATCATGATTATTGCATTTTTGTTTTTTATTTATTTGAACACTTAAATTGTAGGATGCCCCAAACCATACCATACTTATAGTATTGTGTATACTTGTATACATACACCCACACACACAGACACACACATATCATGATTATTAAGTATTTACTTTAAAGTTTTTTATTTGCTTGGGAGCATTTGACTTGTGGGGTACCACAAGGCACAAACTAATAAAAGAATACTCATTTTTATTATTATTTTTCTTACATGTATACACTTCAATACACACACACACATACCTAAGATTGTATATTCAAAAATTGATTTTATGATTTAAATTATTTTTTTCTCTTCTTCTTTCTTCCCCCCCCCCCCACCCCACTCTCTTTCTCTCTATCATTCATAGCAACCCTAAACCAAAACAGCAATGTTCATATGAAACTTGAAAAAAGCTAAGTTATTTTAGATCATACAAGAAATTGATAGTTATGTTCATAACACCCATCATGTTAGAATTTCATTTTGAAAATATGATGACATACCATGAAAGTACGGACAATAAATCTGTCACATCCTCGGTGCTGCTGGAAAATCCACAAAAGATCAAGGCATAGCATGATCCCTCTAGGCCTTTCCTCCGGCAAGGCTTCAATTCTATCTTCACAACGATAGTCCATTAGCACATATATTGATGCCTTCCTTAGAGAATCTTGCTATCCACCAATAGAAATAACTAATCCAGACATCACTACCTTACTATAACAAGGAAATTCAAGTAGCCACACGAA
This sequence comes from Sapria himalayana, assembly GCA_029783825.1. Lineage (NCBI taxonomy): Eukaryota > Viridiplantae > Streptophyta > Magnoliopsida > Malpighiales > Rafflesiaceae > Sapria > Sapria himalayana. The sequence continues at coordinate 4,858 of JAREIK010000437.1, forward strand.
ACAAGAATAACACGTAGAGGCACTTGCAATTAAAGCATGCCCATTGTCAAAAAAGAGAAAAAAGAAAAAAACAAGTAGGAAATCATGAGGATGGTGATACACACACTACATAGTATAACTACATTGTAGGGAACAATCTTCTCTAGTTTATTCCTAAAAGATATACACTTGACCAAGGTCTTCTTACTATGTAGAATCTTTTGTAGAGTTATTGTAGACGTAATCCATCAATTTTCTCCACATCTTGCTTAGCAATGCCCATCGCGACTTTGTAACCATGTTTTCATCAAAAAACATCACTACCTCGGTGTCTTCTTCATTTTCAGCAGCTAGGTGTGATTTTGAAGGAGAAGGTGATACATCATAGAAAATGTAAGCTCACACCTCGATTTTTCAATGGCTGCCTCACGAACCCATGAACCAACATATCCTATGTTATCGACATAATAGACATCCAGAGGTTCAAATAAACAAGCCATTACCTTTTTCTTTATCAGATAATAGATGAGTAAGCAAGAACTAAAAGCCAATCCTTCATGGGAAAATATTTGAGATAGAGAGATGAGCCATCTGATAACATTCACCCTTGCTTCGACATCTCTAATCTCAGAATCACCATGCACCTCAATCTCATAGAGCTTGAAGACAACCTCTCTCGATATATGAGCCAATAACATATAAGGAAGAACTTCTAGGGCTAAAGCTGAGCCCCTTATAATAGTAGTGTTTTGATCATAAAGCTACTGTAGGTACTTTAAGGTCACACCGGCTGCATCACCATTATCTACAAGAACTAGGAATGCTCGAACAAAGGGTTTCAAGGCACCAATAGCTGTGTTCTATGAAGTTTAAAGGGGAAGAAGATAAATGGAGCTTTGATGATATAATGGGTCATGTTGGAAAGAAATTAACTTGCAAGGTGTAGCACCACCTGTATCTGAGGGTTGGGATGGCTCAAGATCTTATCGATGATATCAAACAAACTTTGTGTTATCCTCTCGGATAATGATAAATGACACAATGCAATACATTCTATCAATCAGGAGACAGTAGAGTGCATCATCTCTCCCCCCTTACCCTAATAAAGATGAGCATTCTCAATTGCACCAACTATGCCAGCTAAATCTTTTTGCTTATTTGCAAAAGAGAATTTTTTACAAATGGCCTTGCTCATTGTTTTATTCTGATCAAAACTAAATATAATTATAAATACTTTTATATATAATGGCATATGATTATATAATTATACAAGTGTTTCGATATAATATTTGTGTTTAAAATATTTTTATAAATGTTACTTAAATATAATTATATATATCTAACACTTTTATAAAATTTATATGGTATATATATCACATTTATATAAACAATATAAAAATTATATATTTATATAAAAATAAATATGTTATATAAAAGTTTAAAAAAATGTATAAACATTTTATATGTTATATAATTGCTATATAAAAAATTATATAAATGGATAGTTTTATGTAAATTTTGTATAGATATTTATAAATATGATTACATATGTATAAATATTTATACATAAAATTATATCTTTATATAAACATATCAATGTTTATATATAATATAATATGTTTATATATATTAAAGTATAGACTTATATATATATGCCATATGATTATATAAAAGTATAAAAGTTTATATATAATGTTATCTATTTATAATATTTTTGGAGACAACAAAAATAGAACTTATAAACATTATGTTTGTTTTTTCTTTAGTTACAGAAGTATAAAACATTAAGCATATTTTATTTTAAGTTACAGAAGCAAAAAATAATATGAAAACATGTAGTATTTGAAAATCAATATGACCCTAAAAACTTAACTCCACCAGTGGTAATCAAATCAAGAGAGTCAGAGATTTGTAAAGAGTATTCCGAAGGAGAAGAGCAATGATATATTACTGAGTAACAAGAAGAGGTCGATTTTGTAAGTTGCTCCCATAGTCCCGTTTCACTTCTCCTCTCTTCGTCGTTGAAAGATAAAAAATTGTTAAGTGCTTAATGCCTAAGCTTTTTTTTTTCAAGGAAACTATAAATATAAATTTGGATGTAAATATATAGAAAATAAAGAAACAAAAATATAAAAGTAAACTAAATTTATAAAAAATAAATATTTTAAATTAAAAAAATGAAATAAATTTCTATTTAACCATAAATGATATTATTTCATAAATAAATAAAATAATATTATATAATAATAAATTATTTCATATATATATATATACACACACACACACACATACATACATACATACATACATATATATATATATATCATGGTTTTAAATTTATATGAATTCAATTTATTTTTTAAAAATATATTAAGAAATAATTATAAAGGCATAAAATTAACATCTTTTAGTCATTATAAATTTGAATCATTAATATATTCATTTAATACCCACACTAAAACATTTATTTTTTAAATCATCAATTTTTTTTGATGTAATTAAAACATATATATATTAATATTTAAATATCAACTTATTTTCTTTTAAATTTTATGAAAAAGTTGAATTTTTTTTATAATTCAAAATTATAAAATCTTTTAGTCATTATATTTTTAAAAGATTTTTGTAATCATAAAAATATTTATATTTACTTTAAATAATATAAATAGTTATTTGTTTATTTGTTAAATCATATTTTTTTATAAATTTTTTTTATTTAATCAAACAATAGTTTATTTTAGCTTTTTATTAGTAGTAATTTTTATTTATGTTGTTTTATTAATTAAAATATTTTAAAACTTATTATAAATATATAATAAATTATATAATGTTTTTAAATACAAATTATAATAAGAACATATAAGAGGTGATTAAAGAAAGAGGAAATCAAAATAAGATCATTTTAACTACTAGATATAAGAAATTAAAATAACAAAACTCATGCATCAATGTATAAGACTTCACCTGCAAGAAAGCCTTTAGTTGAACTTTGTTCTCATCAAAAATACACTTGTTATTGAATAACTATAAAAACTAATTACAAGTATTAAAACAAAAATAATTATTCAATACATTTGAGTGGAAAAGTATATCATTTATTATGACATATCATTCTAAATGAGAAACTGTCTCAAACAAGAGTTAACTAGTCTTCAATGAATAAGAAATAATATTAATACACAAAATTAATAAATATGAATAAAAAGTATTCCATTAAATGGAAGATTAATACTAAAATATATTTGTTTATTTTGTAAAACATCCGAAAAATAAGTTCAAAAGAATCAAATGAATTGACTATTTTTTAGTTATAATCAATAAAACAATGAAAAAACTATGTCAAAAGATCTCTCACTAAGAAGCTTAGCACATGTAAAATTAAATTTTCCATGAATGAGTGGAAATCTCTTGATTAGGTTAACTCTATCTCTTCAAATCTTAGTGAGAAGTTTAAAAAGGAGTCTGAAGGGTAAAGGAATCACCTAATAAAAAAATTCTTCAACCACCCAAAAGGTCTATTTAACTTATTGCAAGGCTACTAAAGTGGATAACTATTATATAAATCATGTAATATTGGAGTACTTGAACTTTAAAGAATGTTTCATTTGAAAAATTAGGGGTTCACCCCTTAGGTTTTTTGTGAAGGGAGGACAACTAAGAAGAAAAATAAAAGATAAATTAATTTTCAATAATTTATGAAAACAAATATATATATATATATATATAAGTAAAAATAAACATATATATAATTGAGAGAGTTCACATGTCAGGTGCTCCCCTACAACGTAACAAGAAAGAAATTAAAAAAAATAAAATAAATATAGACACTAAATTAAATCTCAACATCTTTTTTAGAATATTGCATACATGCATTAAATATCAAAATTAGAAGATATGAAAAAAACTTATCCTCCAAGTGTATTCATGAAGTTGTCTACAATATATTCAATGACAAATATATTCACTAATAACATGTCGAATTGTCTAAATATCACATTTAAATATTATCACCATATGAATTGGTAAACATAACATCTCCAAAAAGTTACTAATTTACTAAAACACACAAGTAACTAATAACATAACTCTTTGCATTGAAGCTAGAAACAACAATATGCACATATACCTTAGAAATGTGTTCATATGAGTGTATGTAATAAAATCTAATATGTAACTATAAATACTATGAGTGCAAATAATATTTGATCTGGTTTGTTGTGATTTACAATTTATTATTATTTTTTATTTTTTTTTTCTTGCATATGTATAAGAGCATTCAACCTATGGGATACCATAATTCTATTAGTCCCTCATATAAGGGTTTAGTTTGTACACATTATGTTATGCGATTTTTTAAATACTCTTCTTTTACTTTGCATTGTTTCTCAACATAGTATTCAAAGCCAAAATCTTATGGGATACAAATTATTGAGTGTGTGGCTTGCATTTTGAATGTGCAAAAACTTTTAATATTTTATTACAATATAACAAAAAAAACATTTTAGAAATTATATGATAAAAAGTTGGAGATATTTCTCAAAAACTCTTTTGTTACTTTGCATTGTTTCTCAACATGGTATCAATGCCAAAATATTATAGAATACAAATTTTTGAGTGTGCGGCTTGAATTTTGAATTTGCTGACACTTTTAATATTTTATTACAATATAACAAAAAATTATTTTTGAAATTATATGATAAAAAAGTAGGATATATTTCTCACTAAAATATAAAAATTTAGAATCTTGTTCAAATTTTAGTAAAGATCTCATACTAATTATCAACCTAAAATATTTTATCATCAATTATTAGTTATATATACAAAAAATATTAGAGATGAAGTGCATCCAATTATAATTATACTAAACTTAAATTATATAGGGTCTAATCCACCATATTTTGTAAATTATTTAACATTTCTTCTAAGATGACCCATCTAGTATTCCAGTACTAGTTTTAAAGTTATATATTTTTTAATATATTTATATTTGACTAGATTTTATTTCTCATTTAGTATTTTTTCTATTTATCATATTAAAACTTGTCCTACAATATATGTGTGACTATTAATACTACATCTTTTGCTTACTTGAGGAATAACACTAGAGAAGAAAGGTTTCTCTACATCATCTAAAATATTTGGATCTTCATATAAAGATTGTCCATTGAGCACAAACCTTTTGCTTTAGCATAAGGTCTAAGAGAAGTTCATATATCAATGTCTTACCATCAAAATTTTAAGAATACATATGATAAGTCTTGAACCCAATACATTGGACAAAGATACTTATATTGAATAAAGACATGAGCTCCAACAAATACATATAATATAACAATTTCTTAGATGATTAGTCATTTTAGTATTATTATCATATAAATACTTTTAAATTCAAAATTCTTATAAGATTTGGTTCATTAAAATTTATGTAACAAAATACTAAATTTAATTCATTATATGGATCAAATGTATTATTTATAATATTTAATTAACTAAAATTTATGTTAAATTTTACTAGGAAAGAACTATAAACTCAAAAATAAGTAAGAACATAACGAATAGAATAATTAAAATAAATAATAAAAAATATATTAATCTTATGATGCAAAGCATTTATTAGATATAATATTATTATTTATTATATATCTTTGTATCTTTATAAGTTTAAAGATTATATAAAATATAAAGATAATACAAAATATTATTATTTATATCTTTATATCTTATTAATATAAAGATATTTATTATATATCTTTATAAGTTTAAGCAATTAAGCTTAAAGATTATACAAAATATAATATCTAATATACAAAATTCTCACTCAGCACATAATTTATGAGAGGTTAATATCTTAATTGTCTTACCTATAAAAATCAAAAAGATTTCATTTATAATTGTCAATTGGGCCGGGTAGCCCAGACCCAGCCCGAAGTCTAGCACGGCATGCAATAGTTCCATGACCATGTCTGTGCCGAGCAGACCCTCACTGCGAGTCTTGTCGTGCCGTGCTGAGGGTTTTCGGCCCACGTGCCATGCCAGGCAAGTGGGCACGACATGGGTGATGATGCACTGAGTTTCGCCTGACAAGGGGACGACATCGTGATGGCCAATAGGCAATGGCAGTATGACGGCACGACACCAAAACTCTAATTTTGTAAAAATTTGACCGACCCGACCCAAACCAACCAGCCCGGACCGTGGTAGTTTTTGGGTTGTGGGCCCATGCCAAGTTTGCCCTCCAAGGAACCATTCCATGCCAGGCACGACACTCCAGTTTGGTTGGGGCCTAAAATGTCATCTAATTAGTATCGAACAAAAGACCCATAACATTTAACAAGATATTGTTCATCTTAAAAAAATATTTTGTGACCCACAACAACACGCAACCACTATTGTATGGCATAATTGTTGTTTTCTAATTTATATTAAACATGCATAGTGATGGATTAGCCATTTTAACAAAATAATTTGGTTAGTTAATTAGGTCTTGAGTCGAGTGCCCAAAAACAACTCATGCCTAGCACCTAAGTAGCTCTGCACATGCCACATTGTCATGGGTAACGAGTCACAATTGTCTGGCCTTGATTCTAGCACAAACATTGCTTGGGCAAAACTAATGGGTCATAACTAGCACATTGGGCTAGTCCACACCCCAACGACAAATGGAATATGGGGCCATTAAATGAGGCTTAGTAAAATCCATGGTCTCTTGCCATACAAGACCATGCCATGCTGAACTAGATAGACACTCATACCACAATAAAATGCTCATAAGAGTGCCCCAAGGACTGTGTCACTTCATCAAAACTCTTGACCTATGATACATGACCCGACAGCCATAGTCAATGACAAACACTGAAATCATATAGTATCTATGAACTATCAAATATTATATTACACAATATATTTTTTATATTATTTATTTAATACATGAATACAAGAATACATAAAAATTATATTGGAGCACTCCTTTTTAATATGATCATCCTCTTCCTTATAACTTAAGTGCAAAACATGAATCCAAACAAAAAGTAATTTCAAAAATTCTGATATAATGATTTATCTCAAACTTGAAAATAATCAAAGTGAAGGAAAAATCAACATATGCTTACCTTGCAATTTGATTCAGTTGACGCAGATTGTTTCAATAATAAAGCATCTTTCCTCTAGCTCTCAAGGCAACATGAGCTATTTATCAAATAAACCTTTAGAGAATTATTATAAGCAAATTTAAATATTAAAATTATAATAAATTAAAGTAAATTCAGATAGTAACTTTAGATAATGATATAAAAATAGAATTTGATTAGATTCATAATGAATAGAGATTTAATTTTCCACAAAATGCTACAAATGGAAATACCTGAGCAAACCGGTAACAAGATGTAATGCCCTAGTAGATAGAACTTCTTTCTTAATGTTTGGAGATGAATGAACCAAAATTTCAATCACACCTACTTGCAACAACAAAAATAATTGGTCCAAATAAGAAAACAAAGGGCTAGATCAAAATTTCAGAATAATGATAACTAAAAAAATAATTGATGTCTCAATTTTTAAGTATAATGTATAGCAACATCTTCTGAGCACAATATTAAGATGAGAGTGGGAGGAGCATTGCACTCGACAATCTAAAAAGCCAATAAAAAATGTATTATTTTCTCATGACAAATTAAATGATAAAAAATTAGCAATTTACAATAAGGAACATCACCTGATATTTATTCTTATCATTCTTGTAATCTAAGGTTCTCAATGCCCATCAGATACCCTTTGTACTTTGGTGACAAGGGTTTCTAACAATTCGGCCAGAGGTCGTATCACACCATTCATCTTGAAAAATAACTCATTAATAGAAAGCATTGTGTACAGTGCCAAAAGTGATTGCATTAAAAATAACTACCTAATATGAGTTTTGATGGTGCTATTCTCATTGACAAGGTTGGTGATCGCATCAGCAACCCATCTTAGGATGCTATTCATTGCTTGAGAAGTAGATCCATCTTGGTGCCTCTTCAACAGGTCCATAAGAGGTGGCAAAGCACTTGTGTCAATAATAAGCTACTGATGTTCTGGCTATTCCACAACAAATTGGTAAAAGTTCATGAGTGTAACATGTAAACATAGCACAAACAATAGTCAGCAATAGAATGCTGCAATAGCTTACAAATCAAACAACTAAAGTCATATAATGTGTGAGACACTTCATTGTTCATGGATTTTGAACTCATGAGTTACTCACAAATTTTATTGAATTCATTCTTAACTAATATTACCATATTAATATTTTAGAAAAATAAATAATATATTAATTAATACTAATTATTATAGTTTATAATCATACCTTTTGTGTTTTTTACTTTTTTTTATTATTTCTTTGTTATTATTGATGGAAGCACCTAACATCTAGACTGCTTCAATTCTTTGGCCCATTATATTATATGAGAGGATTGCTTGTTATTTTTTTACTCAGAGTTTTTCATCAAGTTTTATGTTTGGCATAGAATTATGTATAGTATCAAATCCAAAACTCTAAGGAAAACAAACCTTGAGGCATATAAGTGTTCAAAAGCCTAAAAAATGAGAGAACATACATTGTGCCAACATGGGGGACAAGGGCGTACATGCTACAGTAACACCCCATATACTACCATCACATACTGTGTGAGATGAGCATCAACTCCATAAAGAGGATGTTGAATGATTATGCATGATAAGAGAGTTTGTGCATGGTAGTAGGCACCTCAATTGCACAAAAGGAATTGGAGTTGTGTATTATTGTTTTTGTTGATAGTATGCATGGTTGTGCATGGTAATATGGCAAAATAGTAGGCACTTCAATTATATGATTTGGGCAGAAACTAAAATTTGGGGAGAATCCAAATTAAGTTTAATTTTTTGGCATAACTACAATTTTTGGGATAACAAATGATTTATCACATTACAATAACAAATGATTTATCACATTACAATAACAAATGATTTATCTACTTGTAAATTTACTTAAAAATATTTATCTATGATATATATATTCATCATATGATATATAAATTATAGAGATAATCTCTTGTGTATGCATACATGCATCAGATTGCACATCACTATTATCTTAGATGCATATTTATATTAACGTATAAACTTTTATATATAATGACATATGATTATATAAGTATACACTTGTTTAGATATAATGGTGTGTTTAAAATATTTTTATAAATGCTACATATATATAAATATATATATGTAGCACTTTTATAAATATTATATAGTATATATATCACATCTATATAAACATTATAAATATTTATATTTATATAAAAATTTATTTGTAATATAATTGTTTACAAATATGTATGAACATTTTATATGTTATATAAATTTTATATAAAAAAGTATATAAATGGATAGTTTTATGTAAATGTTGTATAAATGTTTATAAACATTTATATATGTATAAATATTTATATATAACATTATATGGTTATATAAACATATTAATATTTATATATAATGTAATATGCTTATATATATATATATATATATATTATAGTATAGATATTTATATATAATGTCATATGATTATATAAATGTATAAAAGTTAAAATATAATGTTATCTATTTATAATATTTTTAGAGACAATCAAATTAGAACCCTAAAACATTGTGTTTATTTTTTCTTAAGTTACTGAAGCAAAATACATTAAGCAAATTTCTTTTTAAGTTGCAGAAGCTGGAAACAATAAGCATACATTTAGAATTTGAAATCCATGAAACCCTAAAAAATTAATCAGTAAAAGAAGTAAGTTTACACTAACTGTATATTATTTCATTAATGGCGATGAGTCAAAATCTTATAAATGATGTAAAAATAGAAGAAATAACTAGAAAAATTTGGGAATAATGAAAAATAAATGAAAAATAAATAATTTTATAAATCTAACTCTGCCAGTGATAATAAAAGTGAGACAGACAGAAATGTATTTAGTATTCTAAAAGAGAAGAGCAATTATAATCTTACTAGGTAACAAGAAGATGTAGAATTTGAAGGTTGATTCCATAGTCCCTTTTCACTTCTCCTCACTTCCTCTTTTAAAAGATAGAAAATATGGTTTAAGCTTGAATGCCTTAGGGTTTTCTTTTTTAATGGAATCTATAAATAAAAAAATGGATGTAAATATATAGAAAAAAAAGACAAAAATATAAAAGTAAACTAAAATCATAAAAATTAAATAATTTAAATAAAAAAATGAAATAGATTTTTATTTAACCATTAAAAAATATTATTTCATAAATAGATAAATTTATGGTTAATAATTTATGAAATTTTAATGGTTAATTTTTGTAATATTAATGATAAATTAATGAAATGAATTTAGAAAAAACAATTTATTAATGGTTATAAAAATGATGATTAAAAAAATTATATTACTAATAACCATGAAAATTAATAATTGGTAATCAAATTTTCAAATTATTTTATTTATAAAAAAAAACAAATTATTTAATATAGCAATAAATAAATTATATAAAAGTATAGCCATTAAAATTTTAAAACATTTCATATTATTTTTAATCTATGGATAAACTTATAATATTAATTCATAAATAAAAAAATAATATAATATTATAATATAGAATTATATATATATAATGGTTATAAATTTTTAAAATTCAATTTATTTTTTATGAATATAATATGAAACAATTAAAAATGAATAAAATATCATATTATTAGATATAATTTATAATTTATAAAATTCTATAAATTACTTAAAGTGAGAAGATCATTAAAAAAAGTTATATTTATTATTTAAATAAAAAAGGAATACTAAAAACTAATTGTAAAGATCTTATTCATTTATTTAATTCTTATAAATTTCAGTATGGACAAAAAATAAAACTTGAATTCAAATCAACTTAGTGTCAGTTTGATAGTACTTTCAAAAGTGTTCATTAGTAATATTTTAAATAACTTTTTTAAAACCCTAAAAAAATACTTGATGTGTTCTATTAATACCCACACTAAGATATTTATTTTTAAAATTATCAAATTTTTTGTGATGTAATAAAAACATATATGTATTAATTTTTAAATATCAATTTATTTTGATTTAAATTTTAGGTAAATTTTAAACGTATTTTATAATTCAAAAATTTTAAATCTTTTCGTAATTATTTTTTAAAATGATTCCTAAAATCATAAATTTTTTTTACTTTAAATAATATATATATTTACTTGTTTATTTGTTAATTCAGATATTTTTATAAATTTTTTTTATTTAATCATATTATTAATTATTTTAGCTTTTTATTAGTAGTAATTTTATGTATGATCAATTATTAATTAAAATATCTTAAAAATTGATTATAATTATATAATATATTTTTTAGAATTTTTTTAATAAAAATATTTAAATATGATAATTAAATATTTCAAAAAAATATTTTGTATACATTTTTAAAAATTTTATAATCAGAAAAATAGTTATTTTAGTCTTTATTAATATAAATTTGTATTGGTATTTATATATTTTTTGAAATTATTTATTTATAATATCTTATTTTTATAATTATATGAGAGAAATGTGTCTTTCAAGAATCACTCAGCCATAGACCAAGGCAAACATTTAATATACAAAATTACATAAAAAATTAAAAATAAATAAAATACATAAAAAAAAGTAAGTCAATATAGATTAGCGACAGAAATTATCACCAACCCACATAGCTAACTAAAAATCCCTAGCTAAATGGATATATTTTGTGAAAATTATCATTTAAATAATAATCTTTTGTAATTAAATAAAAAATCAAAAAAATAATTTAAAGAATATAATTTCGCAAGGGATTTTGTGTCGAACTAAATAGCTATGGAAATTTCATCTTTAAAGTCATTGCTAAAATGCCCACAATTCTTTGCATGAAAATTTATGATAATTTTAGCTATGGACAATTTTCACTCAAATGTTTTAGTCTCTAATCCAACACAAATCATTCACAAAATTGTAATTCAATATAAAATCAAACATCTATTATTATTCACTAGCTAATCACTCTCTAATTAGCTAGAAATTATATCCCTTACAAAATTTCGATAGCTAAATAGACATTTTCTTTAGTATAAAAAGACTGAATGATAAGTAGAAATATAGAAAGATAGACAGACAAAAATATAGACAGATAGAAAGAAAGAAAGATAGACAAATAGATAGATAGAGATATAGATAGATAGAAACATAGATAGATAGACAAATAGATCGATAGATAGAAAGATAGATAGATAGTTAGTTAGTTAGTTAGGTCGATAGATAGATAGGCAAATAGATAGATAGATAGATAAAAATAGACAAATAGATAGACATATAGATATACAAATAAATAGATAGATACATAGACAATTATATAGATAGATATATAGATACAGAGATAGATAGATATACTGATAGATAGAGAAACATATAAATAATCAAATAGATAGAGTGACAGACAGATAGATAGATGAATAGATATATAGATAGATAAATAAATATATAGATAGACAGATATATATAGACAAATATATAAACAGATAGATAGACATATAGATAGATAGATAGATTGATTGATTGATTAATTGATCGATATATAGTTAGAGAGAAAGATAGATAAAAAGATAGACAATAAGATAGATAGATAGAAAGATAAACTGATAGATAGACAGATAGATAAACTGATAGATAGACAGATAGATAAAATGATAGATAAACAGATAGATAGGCAGATAGATAGACTAATGGATAAATAAATAGATATATAGATAGATAGATAAATAGAGAATAGATAGATGGATGGATGGATTGATTGATTGACAGATAGATAGATAGACATATAGATAGACAGATAGAAAGATAGATAGATAGATAGATAGATAGATAGAGATATAGAGAGAGAGATAGATAGATAGATAGATAGATAGATAGATAAATAGATAGATAAATAGATAGAAAGATAGATAGAAAGATAGTTAGATAGAAAAATAGACAAATAGATAGAAATATAGAAAGACATACATATAGATAAACATACAGATTGATAGACAAACAAATAGATAAATTGATAGACAGCTATATAGATATATAGGTAGATTCATATATAGACAGATAGAAAAATAGTTAGATGGATAGAAAAATAGATAGACAGATAGTTAGTTAGTTAGATAGATAGATAAAAATAGTTGGATATCATGAGTTGTGAGTTAGAGAGGCTGACATCCATATGATAGTATTTAAAACATGGTATGGGTATTTTGAGTTTATAGAAATGCATTTTGGATTAACAAATGTGCTAACAACATTCATGGATCTTATGCATATAATATTTCAGCCATATTTAGATTATTTTGTTGTTATTTTTGTGGATAACATTTTTATCTATTCTTAGTCTGAAGGAGAGCATGAGGATCATTTACATATTGTTCTCCAAACTTTGAGAGAATATAAGTTGTATGTTATGTTTGGTAAATGTGACTTTTGGTTGACAGAAGTAAAATTTTTGGCACTTGTAGTATCAGCTACTGTTATCTTAGTGGACTCTAAAAAAGTCAAAGCAGTCATGAGTTGGGAGAGGACAAAGTTAATTTTTGTAATACGTAGTTTTATGGGATTGGCTGGGTATTACAGAAGATTTATTGAGAATTTTTCCCGGTTAGCTGCTCCTATTACTAGATTGTCTAGGAAGGAAGTTAAGTATGAGTGTACTGATTCATGTGAAATGACATTTCATGAATATATAAGGAGACTTACTTCAGCTCCTATTTTGATGGTTCTGGATAGGGGTCAGAAATATACAGTGTATTGTGATGCCTCGAAAGATGGATTGAAATGTATTATGATGCAAAATAGGGAGAGTTGTAGCTTATGGTCCAAGGCAGTTAAAGAATCATGAGACGAATTACCCAAAACATGATATAGTGTTGGTGGCTATATTCCTTGCTTTAAAAATATTGTGTCACTATTTGTATGGGGAGTAATTTGAGGTATATTCAGACCATAATTAGTGTGAGCTCGACATCATGTTCCATTTGGAAAAGACACATTTTATGTTGGATTAGATGGTCATTAATGGTGCATCGTGGAGATGAATAAGTCTAATATCCTCATCCCAATCCAACTGATGGAGAAATCATCGTGATGATGTTTTAAGTGATACGAATAAGTCTAATATCGTGATAATGTTTTATGCAAACTAATGTACTATTTCTATTCATTTTCATGCATATAATGGATGAATTTCATAACATTTTATGTTGGATTAGATGGTCATGAATGTGTTCATGGACTTACTGTTTATGTGTCATTCAACATTAAATTATAATAAATGATACAAATAGAATATAAATTATGATTGTTCTTGCTCTGAAATTTCATAACATTTTCCTTAGCAAATCTTCCATGGAATAAGTTTATATCTTTAATAATTCTCTTGTTTTTTTAGATTTTAACCTTATGCTATTTTATGGTTCAAACAACAAGTTGAACAATGACTCTTCTTAACCAACATTTCACTATTTCTTTCTCTAAGAATAATTATCCTTTTTTTTATTTTTTTAAAGTTCTAATGGTCAGGGTCTATGGTATCACATTAGAAAGTAAAAATGAAATAACGTGACTTTATTAACCATGATTCGTGATTAAATATAACCCATGAGATTGGAGCACCCCGAACACTATGAGCAACTCATTGACTGACCTATATACAAACTAGAGATATATCTCAACAAAAAAAACATAATCAAGCATTTTATTTTTTTATCCGTGACAACTACTAGGTTAACGCACAATGCAAAAATGTCTTCTTTCTTCTTAAAAAAAAATTGTAGCTGCTAATTGTTGTTTTGACCATTTAAATATCTCTTATAGATGACTTTACTTTCAAGAATACATCACAAAAACTTAGTGCAATTTATTGGATATTATCAAGAGGGAGGCAATATGCTTGTTTATGAGTTCGTGCACAATGGAACATTAAAGGAGCATATTTATGATAACTAAAATCTTATATAAAATTCAATCGATATCAACTGAGGTAGTCATTAATGCATGTAACATTGATACGCCAGTTCACAAATGGAGAAAGTATTAATTGGATCAAGCAGCTCGAGATTGTAGAAGATGCTACAAAAAGATGTTTTTTAAAGTTCTTATCAGTGTTTGATTTATTTTGCAAGCATATGCTGTTAGAGAAATTATATTATTTGCCTTTTCAAGGATTGAGTTTCTTCATATGGTCCATGTTCGTGCAATTATACACAAGGATTTAAAAACAAGAAATACTCTTCTTGATAAAGATATGATAGACATTACAAATGTGCTGCTACATTTCTTGCTGGTAAGCCAAATATTCGTGATTTCAATTAACTAGTAAAAGCCTTTTTTTAAAGTAGTAGCTAGTAGTGAGGATGACCCCTTCTTTTTTTAATGTCACATCTTAAAAGGAATAATAATCATAGAATGTTGATTTATTCTTATCCCATTGCAAATGTGATGAGTAAAAAATTGTAGAATGTTCATAAAATAAACAATTATTGCTTTTAAAAATTATTTTTGTTCCCATTAATTGTATTTTACTAATGATTTATTTTTTGATAATTAGTATCACTTCCATAGTCATTATATGTCCGTGGAAAATTGAACCATCGTGGGAGACAAAAAGGCCGATTCAACTCCATCACAATCAAAACCTTTGATACTACTATTATCTTTCTTGAGTAAATGGCAAAATAAATATGCACTTTGCAAATGGAGGAAAGAAAAAAAATATGGTTAAGAATGTTCTAACTATTTTCCAGCATGTGGCATAGTGTTAGTGGGTGCATGGTCCAGCTAGCAACGATGCCATGAGATGTGGTGCCGTGGATGCATAACCATGGTGCATAACTACCTGGAAGTGCATAGTGTGTGCGTGGTGCAGGGAGCGTGCATGTGTTCTTCATGTATTGGACGTGCACTATGTGTATGTTTGATGCTGCCATGGTGTAGTGTGTGCAACATGTTTGATTTTCCATGTAGAATCAAGCAAGTAAAAACTATATAGTTGTTATGAATGTGGCCTTTTCTTTCGTGGTTCCATCACTATTTGACTACTACAGTAAATGTTAAAAGTTAAGTGTGTAATGAAAAATATAATATTTAATTTATTTATATCTAGCATAGTTTTTTATTTTCTATTTTATCACATGAACTTGTGGAGGAGGATGTGTTGTTGGATTATTGTTGCTCTATGAAAACTCTTGATTTATGCTAATCTCGATTGTTTATGATGGAGAGAGAGAGAGAGGGGAAGATTAATTGCTCACTACATGTTTATGATGGAGAAGGAAGTGCTTGAGATACGAGTTGCAGATTAGAAAGAAGCGACGGGGCTAGAATATAATACGTGTAATGACCATGGTGCTTGTGAAATCCCAAAAAAAATGAAAAAATTAATAATATGATTTTGTTTCTATAAAAAAATGGGCAAAATAGTAATTTTTCAATAAAAAATAAGCTGAAGATTTTACAACACTGATGATAAAATGGATTTCCTTATTGAATTCAGTTTAGAAAATATAGCTACGGTGACAAACTTCCTCAAATTTTGAGGAAGTCAGAATTTAATTTTTTTTATTTATTTAAATAATTATTAGAATAAATAAATAAATTAAAAAATAAAAATAAAATAGAAACAGAAGACCGCACCACGACATCATCACGTGGCTGCACCTTGCACGGTCATGTGTAAAAAAAATTAAAAAAAATTATAATCATAATAATTTTTTTAATAGAATAAAATAAAATAAAATAAATGTCAGGAATCTACGCGACAAGATCTTTCTATTTAAAGTTTATAGACTTGGAATAGAATAGCCCAAGAACTAAAATTGCTCTACGCGACAAGATCTTCAGTTTCATATCAAATTTATAAAGTTTCCATGAAATTTTACAGAAAGTAGTAGTTTTCTCCTATAATAATTTCTTTCTATTTAAAGACCATAAATGATCATGTTTTATATTTCGATTTGAATTATTAAAAATATCATTGAAAATGGTAAATTGATGAAAAGTTTCTATATTTCGTTTAGTAAAATTTAGTGTAGGTGAATTGGGTTTGGATAGTTATAGTTCTGCCTGAAATATGATTTAATCATAAATGACATAATTACATTTCATATGCATAGAAACATTCCATATAAATGAGTGGGTGCATTATTTATATATATATATATATATATAAAGGTATATGGATTGCATTTCATACATATACTGAGTTACACGGTATTTTTCTGGAGCATGACTAATATAAATTTGCAAACTCGAATTGAGACAACGTCTAAGTTGAGTTACATGGTGGGTTTTTGAAAATATCCAAGAAAAAAATACATTGACAGAAAATGTCCAATATGTTTTTTAGAGGAGGTCCATATTTTTTGGAATAAATTCAAAAAATAAATATTTTTATAGATATATATATACATATATATATATATATACACCTATATATATATAATATATTACACTTGGCTTCGGCATGTATGAGGGAGTCGATGGGACTCAGGAATATGGGCATATAAATATTTCATCCATAATTACATTCATGTAAATATTATACTTGAGTGAGTATTGATATATATCCATGATGTTTTACATGCAATTAGAAAGGGAGTAGCCTTGTAGAAGTTTACTTCTACTGAGTTTAGCTCAATCCGTTGCAGGACCTCTTTCAGGTACATGTCCAAGATAGATGACAGATCCATATGCGAGATCACACATGTGAAGAGAAGCTGGTTGTGGCTTGAATAATAGACTATGTATTTTATTTCCGGTGAGCAAATAAAATGAAAAAAAATGTATGGTACATTGAAAAAATTTTATTTTATTACACATTATACTATATGATGGAATGGAATGGGACCCCATTGGATGGGGTGTCATAGTGCTACCATCAAAAAGTGCTCGTTTGGAATGACACGTGCATGGTTATTCACAGGAGGTGCACTCGCTGTGTCATCTCTCTTTGTTTTGTTTTTCTTATGGTTGTCTTTCCTAGTTTTTTAGGTTTTTTTTGTAGTGGATGTTGATGTTGGTTGCTCAACTACAACAACAAGGTTGCATGATGGACAGGCAAAGCTCCCTTCTTTTTCTTCCATTTTGCTCCATTTGTTCGCCCAACTTCTTCTTATTTGATTTTGCTGCTTCCCTCTGTATTTCACCTTACATTGGGTGTCTATTATTTCCATGTGTTAGTATTCTTGTTTTAAAAAAAAGTTGTTAATTGGTTTGTGTATCATTTTATGTATCTATTCAATTGATGGCATCATCTCATTTTGCTAGGTTTGAGTTGTTGGATATGGTGAAAAAATATTCATCTTCATTAGGGAAACATGGGACACACAAGTGTGGTATCTCGGAATTATAAATTGAGTTAGCTAATGGGGTCATAGTCAGACTCTTGGAAGCTCCAACGAGTATCTTGATCCTTAATACTAAAGGAAAGAACGTGGTGTTGGACTCGGACCTGGGAACCCATCTCTGGAAAATACTACATGAATCACTTTCTCATTGAATGCTGGTTCTTATTTTTGTATTTGTTTCTAATTACTTCTTCTAGTACTCTATATTATTTAATTAGTTTTTTGGTTTGTAATTTTTTTGATTGGTTTTCTCTCTTGTTTTTTGTTTCATAATTCTACTTCATCTTCTCAGTAAAAAATGCAAGCCTCTATTTGCATTTGTAGACTAAGCATCGATTAAGGACTCGAACATGCTCGATGATAATTAATGTTTTGTATATGCAGCCCCTAAAAAGAATGAAAAGGTAATGATAAATAGTTTTGAACCAAATTACCTTATTATGTTATATCATGTTGTAGAATCAGTACCATCTCATAATCACCAAAACCAGACTTCAACATCACAATCACTATCTCCATTTCTATCACCATCACTATCATTGAGACCTCTACTATCAACGTTATAAGATGTAAACCCACCACCCATTGTGTTTCCTGCATGAACCTTTGATCCATCTCTATCTTCTACACCACATTTTACACCGATTGTTCCCCCATTTACAATACCAACGGCATCATCAAATGTTGTGTCTTCCTCTGTAGTCATTGTAATGTTATAAATTAAGATTGTGAATGAGAGGTAAAAGAAATATGTAAAAATGACTTGAAAAAAAATGTTGATATTACTGTTAGTGGCTTTTTTTATATTGTTATGATTTGCTTTTTTTCAATGTTATTTATTTATGTGCATAGTTTTATTCCATCTCACAAGTATTCGACTATAATTACAAAGGCTTTCATGAAAATGGCTGATTCTAAAGCTTTCTCCTGGTAGAAAGTTTTTGAATAGACAAAAGAGTCATATTTTAATGACTTTGAGGTAAAAATATCAAAACAAAAGAATTGAAAAATAATTATCTAATTACTTAACTTTTATGTTGGTTATTATTCAAACAGTAAATAATTATGTTCTTATTGTTAATATAAATTTTTTTGTCATTTTTTTATTTATAGAATCAGTGCACATGGGGACCCAAATTTGATGGGAAGATAAAGTCATTATGGGAGATCAAAGCTGCTCAACGGTATTCTGATTTTGTCCATAAATTAAAGAAAATGAAAGTAATGCCTGATTTTATATCCGAGGAATACTGGCTCGAGTGGCTTAATTATTGGGAGGAGCTTGATGTGAAGAAAAAATCAGATATTGCCAACAAAAATCTAAGAAGCGAGATTGTTGGACTAGGTATAAAAATCTGTCGACACACTGGATGTTCAATGTCGAGCATTGAGTACGCTCAAGATTTTGTACAAATTTGAAATTCTATACATATCTATATTTTGTGTTGTCCTAATAGTCCAATAATTATAATCTCAGGATGATATTAATAATTTTGTTAAATTTTTTTATCATTTGTTTTTTTATGAATTAATAAAAAGATATTCTAGGCTGGAGAATTGGGTCGAGGTCCAAATTTTTATAAGATTTTCAAAAAGATGCATGTGAAGAAAGTGGATGGTCAGTATGTTGACAATAATTCTTAGATTGCAGTAAGAAATTGTTATATTAATTAGAATTTATAAAACTACAGTACATTATGAAAATTATTTGCAAAATATTTATATTTTTTTTGTAAATCTAGAATAGTTTCTATCTCTATTTTATCTCAGGACCTAGTGGAGGAACGTGTGACAGCTACTCATCAACAAGTTGAGGGTTCTATGGATCATCAACCAAATGACTATGATCCTATTAATTTGGGGACAATTGGGGGTCGAAAGAAGCAGCGAGTGTATGGAATCGGCTCTAAGGGAGTGACATTTTGTTGTAGCAGTCGTGTTTCTAATTCATATGCATCAGTAATGGTGGAAGAGACGATTGAACAATAAGCATTGGAAACAAATGAACTTATTGTAGATATGGAGGCCGACATGAAAAAGAAAGATGAGCAGATAACTAAATTGATGGAAGAAATGCAAAAAAATAAAAAAATTAAAAAAGCAATGCAACAACATATGTCCTATATGGAGTCATAGTTAGCGGCTTTGGCACATTAGATAGTATTTCGAGATCCAGTTGTGAATCCTCACAGGAGATGCTAGCATTCCCTACAAATTATGAGGATGATTGAGTATGAGAATTATTTCTGAACTATTATTTATTTTTGTCTATGTGTAGCAAATAATTATGAAATTTTTTTTGCATGTTTCAATTTTTTTTATTCTGGTTTTGTTCTTTTCTTTTCCTATAAACCAAATTATGAATCTTTGTAGGACACATTATGTGAGAGAAAAGAAAAAATACTGATTCAATGGATTCAGACATTACCATGGTCCTTCTAATGCATGTGTCTCATATTTACCGATTTCACCTTTATCAAAAAGATGGCTAACTTTTCTTATCTTTATTATTCTAAAAATATTTTATTTTTGCACCCTCTTCATCTCTAAACATAATTGCTGGACATCTTTTGGATTTTTGTTAAAGCTGTATGATAATCAACTTTAATTTGTGTTTGTTCATGTCTATAATATTTGTTTTTATATATTTGTGAAAATGTTTTTGTGTCTCTGAATTTTTAGTGTAGAGTTTTAGCCTATTATAGGTATGTAACAGTCTATTTTCAGCAGCGGCAGCAGGGGCTGCAAT
The DNA here is from genome assembly GCA_029783825.1 of Sapria himalayana. Classification (NCBI taxonomy): domain Eukaryota; kingdom Viridiplantae; phylum Streptophyta; class Magnoliopsida; order Malpighiales; family Rafflesiaceae; genus Sapria; species Sapria himalayana. Next base: position 26,010 of record JAREIK010000437.1, read on the forward strand.
GGCAATGACGGCAGCGATGGCAGTGATGGTAGTAATGATAGTGGTAAAAGTAGAAGCGGCAGCGGCGGCAACAGTAGCGGCGGTGGCGGCGATAGCGGTGGCAGTAGCAGTGGTGGCAGCGACGGCAGTAGCAGCAGCAGCAGTGACAGCAGTAGCAGTGGTGGCAGCTACGGCAACACCGGCAGCAATGGTAGCAGTAGTGGCATTGGTAGTGGTAGTGATAGCGGCAGCAGTGGCAGGAGCGGCAAGAGTAGCGGGAGCAACAGCAATGACAACAATGCGGTATATACGTATATATATAGTCAATATATACGTACATATAATACTACAATACTTTATGTACATATATACTGAGTATATATATGTACTCAGTATATATGTATGCATAATACTCTAGTTTATATGTACAAATACTACAGTAATATATGTACGAGTGAAATCCTAGTATATATG